>JAMXBD010001847.1:0-281516 GCA_024138025.1 Combretum micranthum | reverse complement strand
TATCAAATGAGTTAGGGTTCGATACAAATCGA
This sequence comes from Combretum micranthum, assembly GCA_024138025.1. Taxonomy (NCBI): domain Eukaryota; kingdom Viridiplantae; phylum Streptophyta; class Magnoliopsida; order Myrtales; family Combretaceae; genus Combretum; species Combretum micranthum. The sequence goes on along the minus strand of JAMXBD010001847.1, from coordinate 281,484 downwards.
ATTAAAAGAAATCAAATCAGAAAATGAAAAATACAGGGTTGACAATAGCATTTGGGAAGCAGTTGTAAGTGCAAGCTTTGATAGAAGGAGGTGGTTTTGGAAGAGTGATTAAGAGAAGTTTTGCAAGTGCATTCAGTGAGTGGGTTGACTTGGATTTTATGGTTAGTGAGGAGATCGCTATGGGATTTATGTTTGAGTTCGATGTTGTAGAATGCTAAAGAGATAGTGAGGGTTATAGAGGAGAAAGGGAGTTGGGGAAGAAGATGGATTGGTGAAGCTAATGTTTAGAAAAAAGAGAGAGAAAATTGGAGAGAGTCCTTCAAATGTGTGCTCCTTCTCTTTTTATAGTAAGATTTGTGTTTAGATTAAGATTTCATTATTAGATATGTTTCATTAGATTTCAAAGAAATCCTAAGATAGTTTTCTAAACGATTTGATTCTTTTGAAAGAAAATATTCAATATTGGAAAGCCTTTTGGGAATTCATCTTTTGAAAAAACTTTTACTTGAAAATCATTTATGAGAAAAAATTGTTTCAAAAAATTTGCTAACAAGCAAAAGAAGCTCCATTGACTTTGAAAATCATGAATCATGGTATCTTTGCCCCAGTAATTGACAAACATTCACTCTCTTATGATTATCTAAAGGCTTCCTTTTTAACTCAAGTGACTTTCTCCTATACCAAATTGACTTCATTAGACACTTTATATTTTTTCAAGCGATTAGGGGTTTTCTTGTTGCACTCTTGAATTTGCTAAGATATTTCTCTTAAATTCAGGGCTAAATGACCTTTCATATCCTTTGGGATGTTTACACAACTTCAAGAGCTCCAAGTTTTGTACTTGGAATTTGGTAAACCACTAATTGAATTGTTTAGTTTAAGAGGACCTCTTCCACTCTCATAGGTTTATTTTTACACTTTGACATCTATTCTGAAAAATTATAGTCCATTTTACCAAAATACACGTCGATGAATCAATTAGGTTTTTATGAAGATTGTAGTGTTAGTTTTTTTAATCAAAGGTTCCAACAAAAGGGATTCCAATAGATTGGCCAAATTTGAATTTTTTTCATTTTTCACTTCAACCTAAGTTTACAAGTAAAAATTCCTTAGAAGACTAGCAACACTTACCCCAATTTCATATATAATCATTACTGCAAATAAGTCATTCCCTTTCATCTAAGGGTAGAATGGCATGTGACATTAATGAAATTGAGTTTAGCATGTGAACTTCTCTTCAGATATGTTTAGGGTTTGACCTTTACTTGCTTGAAATATTGTTTGCTTCTTCTTCTTCTTTAGCTCTTTCCTTGATTGTTGGGTTTTTCCTTATTCTTTCTTCGTCACTTCTTTCCTCTTTTTTTTTTCTCTTTTCTTTTATAAGCATTTCATGGAATAGAGGTGACCACCCTTGGAATGTTCTTACAAGTTCAAACTTAGGTGGTGTATGATGTATGGAACAGAAGCTCTTCATCCTCCTATTGTAAATGAGTTGTCTAAAATAATGATTGTTCATGAATTGGTAAGATTAGAGCAAGCACCATGTAGTTTTATCCTTTCTTCTAGTTGATGACGCGGGCTTCTTACTTGCCTCGATATGGGGTGGTTTTTAACAAGGTTAATTTGAAAAATACTTCTTTGAATGGCTTAATTGGGTTGGCAAAGGATAAACATATGTTTGGGATAAATGAAATGCATTCCTAACATCACTTTAACCCATGCATCACATGCAAAATGGACCTCCTATAAGGAATGAATCCATTGTCCTCACATCAAATGTCTTTCACTCTTATGTGTGTTTAGGGTTAGTTTTAGGACGTGTTTTTGCCTCTTATCATTCTAAACCCTTCAAATAGTGGGATACCATTTCTTAGGCAAAAAAATTACAAGAATAATAGATTCTCCAAAGCATAATCATGTAAAGCCAAGCCATTAAATACATAATTAGAATGAAAGAAAGAAGAATATGCTACAGCAAAATTCTTTCAACTACAATCTTTGTTTTTTCAACCTTGAAATAAATCATCTTATAGAAAAGCATCTCTTTTTTAAGCGGCTTCTTAGTGACGTTTGCCCCTATTCCTCTAAACTTCTTCAACTAGATGGATTCACTAAAGATACACTTAATTGCTTTAAGTGATGGTCTAATATTTTATAATGTCAATAATAGACTCTTAATGCTTGATATTGATGGTGGCTCATTCAGATTCACTTCATGACATATAATGGGATTTGTGTTGCTGATATGCTCATTTGCCTCTAAAAGGTCTGGCTATTTAAGTCATACATCAATCAAATCTTGGGCTTTGTGTTTCAATCTCCAATAGTCTTCTATAAAGTGACAAACTTAGCCCATGTGAAACTCGCACTGTGCGTTAGGATCATACTTCTTTAGCTTTGTTGCTTCTCAAAAGAGCTTCACATGCTAACATCTTTGCCTCTTTTAATTGGTTCAAGACTTGTCTTATTGTCACTCTCCGAATACATAGGATATGGCGGTTCCGTCACATATATTACCTTATATGTAAGCATTCGTGAACTAAGTAGGTTTCTAATCAATTTTAATCAAGAAATTGTTACTACTTTGTGAAATAATTTGGCAAAGTATTGCCTATTTTTCCATGTTTCGTGTTTATCAAAATTAGTAAATTTAACCGATTCAGAAAATAGATTTCACAAAAATACTCATTCATCAATATTGCCTACAGGGCCCATCAATGAGCCTAGCTTATCCTGAAAACATTTTAAACCTAATGGTCTGCTTCAAAGTAAATTAATTGAATGTCAATTAGATGCATTCATCCAACTATGAAATGAAATATTAACAAATCTTTTTTTTTATTGATAAAAATCCATATCTTTTACAACACTATTTAATCGGATCATCCCACGTAGCTCTCATCCATAGACCTCGACAGGTTGTAGAGTAGTACATGAACTGGTTGTTAATAGTATTTGAAAATGTTTAAAGAATAAGTTGTGAAGCCCATTATGCAGTAAATAAGTACACGTACGTATGTCACAAATGTCTATTTTAATGCAACATCCACAAGCTAAGTAATCAATTTTAAGTCCATAATTAAGGTATTTTCAGCATCTTAGAAATATCAAGACACATGAGTACTCATGACTCTCGCCAAACAATAGGTAAGGGATCCCCACCCAAATCACGCATCGAGAAGAGGGGATTGACAAGCCCCTAAACTTATCAAAAAAGAAAATAAAAGATGTTTGCACGGTTCATGACCTCATAAATAGTCACCAATGAGCATAGTCTATTGAAACGCTTTATGCAAGGGCCTATACCCCCGCATAACTTCATTATGACTTTACTCCAGCTTCAATTGATCCTTTGATTTCGAAAATTCACCTATTGATTACTTGTCGAGATACACAACACACTCTGTGGGGACCTAAGTGCCTAAACTACCACATCCCCTTAAAGTTATGATTAGGCTCACAACCCAATTCAAAGGTGCCACTTTCTATAATAAGCAGCCAAACAACAACCAATACTCATTTAAGCCAAGTTTAAATATTAATCAGGCTATTACTTCTATCCTGGCAAACAACACACATTCACTGCATACCTGGTAACCATTCTAAAACCTTTACTTCTTTTTCCAAAGTTCAACGTGACTCGTTGTTCATAAGTTTAAAGACTTGTATTAGGATAAAGCTCTAAGTGATTCTAGATTATTACTTTTGTTTCTCATTTATTGAATTGTTCGGGTTATCATCTATGTAGTTATGGACCTTAACTTGGACTCAACTCATTTGTGTACAGTGAGTTAAGGTTATAAATGAACAATATTTCCTAGGTTTTTTTGTCATTTGTTTCATTTAGTTGAGTTATCTACTTAATTATGTTAGTTAAGATCAATTATGGGGTTTATGTTAACCAGTCTTTAGTAAACCATATTTCAATAGGTGTCAATTATTGGCTTTCTAAGAATCAATAGATTCCCATAATCCACCATTCTTGTGTAATCCTTAGCATCTTATTCCATTTAATAGACTACTAACTAATACCCTCAAATATAGATGGTAGAACCCTAATCACAGAGGTGCCTTTTCGATGTAATGGCTTGAAGTTTGTTAGAACTCCAAGTTAAGCGTACTCTGGGTAGAGCAATCCTAAGATGGATGACCCCTTAGGAAGCGTTGGCATCAAAAGGACAAAACCGTGCGGCATGTGGCCAAAGCAAATAATACCTCGGTAGGTAGAGTGCCAAGTTGTTACACAGTGTCAAGCCCCAAAGGATATCCTATACGCGACAGTTCGCCACACTCGATATTTTAACTCAAGTATGATAACCTTAGTCATTCTATGAGTTTAGACACCTGGTGTAAGGCTTACGTTTACCATGTAGGGGACCTTACTTTGATTCGAAATAGCTTAAGAAGACATACATAGGGATAAGAATATAAATCATAACAATTATAACCAGATTAATCTATTACAAGATCTAAAGGGCATACCCCCGTCAAAATATCAAGAGTCCTTAGGTTCTCAAAAGTCTCTTACATCAACATATACATACAGGAGTAAGGAGATTCAACTAGAAGTCTATACCTAACATCTAGGTCTCAACTTCTTCAAAAAGCTCCTTATATACCAAAAGATATACCTGTGGAAAGTGGCCTTTTGGAGATAACCATAAATAATCATACTGCAACAGAAAACTATAGGGGTATAAGCTTACGAGCTTAGTGAGTTTCACTTCTAAATTAAATACTTCATCATACAATAGGGCAAACAAGTTATATTATCAATCATATGAAATGCACAAGCATGTGAGCATACAATACATAAGACTTTCCGGGAGTCCTATGTTGAATAGATTTACGACCTCCATTTTAGGTTAGGTGTTTCAGGCCCATACGACCATAGATTTTAATTTTTCTTATTTATATAGTGGTTGATTTAGGTGCCCACCTACTCACAATTTTGTAGTTGATACAAGTGCCTACACCATGTCCATTTTAATTTAGGTCATTCATGCCAACATTTGAGTTTACAGGCCCCTCGTTGCCCAGCTATTATGCGTTCTTCTCACAAAGGTATAATAAAAAATGCAATGTGACTCAATATATGGTATGCATGGTCAATTTAATTGTAAAATCATGTCATATTATTTAAGCGGATTATAGGCGATCATAGATATTGCAGACACTTCAATTCTATACTATATCATATAAGTATCCATAACGCTTTTCATTTCGATATTCTTATCATCAATTCAACCAAATAGAATTAACACGCGCATTCCTATTTTATCTTGTCCTAATTCTAATGCCACTATCATTACAAGCACAATCATAAGCATATAATTTAAAGATATTGAACTCATTTTGCCATGGCACTAAAATCCACTTAATCGTAATAGTCATCGGGAAGGTCTAGTCCGTCTCCCTAGTCTCCTAATCAAAAGAAATAACTCCAACGAGTATTTATATGAAGTTTCAATGAACTCATAAATTCTATTCTAACAAATTCGTCAAAGTTCGTCTAAGAGGAAATTTCAACTTAAAGTGGCCATAACTTGGTTATTTTAACTCAGAATTTCGCATATTATATATCGATTTCTACCTATTCAGTGAGAGCTATCTATTTCTAAAGTTATTCCTATCAAACAAGGTTGTTTGGTCCATGAAAAGTATGGTCCAAAATGCTATACGAAATTCCCGTCCTACAAATCAATTTCTAATTTCAATCCAAGCATCATTCCAAAGCTTTGATAGATACTTAGCTATCATTATATATTGAAAAACTCTTTTATATACATATATAACTCAATATCATGCATGATTCATGGGTGTTAGTAAATCTTTTTCTTCATGTACTTAGACAATGCTTTATGAGATGTATAAGACACTATTTTCCTAGTTTGTTTCTACCAAATGCATTATATGTACATGCATTACCTATAAGTTATTATCATGAATGTCATGAGATGAGCTATCTATATGTATATCCTCAATGATATATGATATCAAGAATTCTTTTAGAAAACTTTTGCTTTGCAAAAACTTTTGCTTTGCAAAACTTTTGAAATTACTATACTTAAAAAAACTAGTTTTATTTCTTATAAAATCACACTTGCTTTTATCAAAACTCAACCTTGATGACCTATATGCCCAACACCTTCATTATTTTAATAAAATTCTTTATTTTGGAGTTGGAAAATAGATGTTTTAATAGGAGGTTTACCTAGTTACGAATTTTACAAAATTTTTAAGGAATAAAAACATTGTTTAATCTATACTTTGAAACCTTTCATTGTTTTAGGATTATACTTTGATAAATTTCATTTATTCTAGTCAAAATTAGGTCTTTATTATATGTATTCCCTAAAACTTCTATTTTTCCATTAAAATCCTTATTTTGGCATTTGAAAATAGGTGTTTAAATAGAGGTCATTTTTAAATCCGAATTTTGAAATTTATATTTTAGATTGTTTGTTTGTAAAACTCGTTTAATATTTTTAAAAATAACTCCTAATCAAACCTACTACTTAAGGCTTCCATTTCTTTAATATAAATCTTGTTTTTGGGTAGAAAAATAGGTTTTCACCTACCAAGCTTTCCTTATTACAAATTTTAAGTTAGTTGTTGAGATTAAAACATAATGTTAACTTGACTTTTGTAAACTTTTCCTTGTTTTGAAAATATTTCTTAATAGATCTAAGTTTCACTCATCAAAACCACTCATTTATGATACCTATTCCCTAAGCTTTTCATTTTTAATGCAAAATACTCATTTTGAAGTTGAAAAATAGCTTTTTTATATAAGGTTCTTTTTAGATCCGAATTTCCAAAAATTATTTTTGTTGAAACTAAAATAGATCTTAAGCTTTCTAACCTTTTCCCACTATTATCATATTACTACAAGCCCTTTATGTACATAAAACAAAAACCTAAGGCATTTATGAACTCAAAACAACTAGATCTAGTTTATTATACTAGTTATAAATGCAAATGCACTATGATCATTATGTAGATATGGTTAAATGATTGATAAATACACAAAACATCAATAATAACAACATAACTAAAAAACAAAGCAAAATAATAGCAAAACAACATAAATAGCAAGATCTACAATATTGTGATGATAAGTATCTCATGTTCAGGTGTTTCTACATCCCTAGCATAAAGCTCATGGGGATTTTTGAGTGGAATCACACATGAAGGATCTTGCCATTATATATTTTTAATGTGGTAAGGTATAGATCTATTACTTATTAGATGTGTAGAGTAAGAAAACTTGAAGGAAAATAAAAGTGTGTGTGCATGCTAGAGGGAGGGGGTGTCATGGCAATGAGAGGGAGAGAAGGAGATATGTGTGATAATTTTGTGTAATAAAATTCAAAATTTAAAAGTATATTATATAATAAAATGTATTGGAAAAGTAAATATAAGGAAAATGATAAAATTTTGTAAGAATAGGTTGTAAGGATGTAAGAATAGGATATGAGTGGTTGTACTTGTGAATTGTGCGATTAGAAATCAAAAAGTATATTACACAATTAAAGTACCGGTAGTAAATAAAATATGATAAAAGGCTATAACTGTAACTTTTATAACCCAAAAAAATTATATAACTAATATATTTGTAAATCTTATAAAATTATGAATCTAAGGGTATTAATAACATATCTTTAATATCATGAGCCTCGGGACACGCTTTTCAAAGTCTGTATTCGATTGGGTTCAAAATATGTCGAAAATTTACTAATATGATATTTTTAAGCACCATAATATTATTACGAACCAGACTACACTCTTCACTCGTATTTCGACTTCTTAGTTTAGGAACACTGGGTTACCAGATCTAAATTGCTAGGGTTTCCTGGGAATTCATTAACTTAGGATTTTCGGTTGACTTTTCCGGTTTAGGGTTAAAGCTTGAAATTTACCCTAAAAATTAAGGGTTCACACACAGTCCCTCTGGTGTCCTGGTTGTGCCTGAAGGTGTGCTGGGAGGGCTAGTGTACCTGGCATCACTATCCCTACTAAGGGTGGCCTGAGAGCTTAGGAGCGCCCCTCCGTTGTGGTGAAGCCTAGGGTGGTAGGTTGTCACAAATAGTATCAGAGCAATGGCTATGGACCTATGTAATGAAACTGATGGTAATGTCAGTTCTATAAGTGGGGGAGTATGTAATACCCCTTAAATATAGATGTTGGAACTCTAATCACAAAGGCACCTTTTCGATGTAATGGCTAGGAGTTTGTTAGAACTCCAAAGTTAAATATGCTCCGGATAGAGTAATCCCAAGATGGGTGACCCCCTAGGAAGCACTGGCACCAAAAGGATAAAACCATGTGACATTTGGCCAAAGCGGATAATACCTCAGTAGGTAGAGTTTCGAGTCATTACACAATGCTTTTGATATCCTGGTTGTGCCTGAGGATGCACCGGGAGGGCTAGTATACCTGGCATCACGATCCCTGCCCAGAGTGGCCTAAGAGCATAGGGGCAGCCCCTCTACTGTAGTGGAGCCTAGAGCTTGATATAGTTGTTTGATGTATAGTTTTTAAGGAAGTGTGGTTCAACATGAGCATCAACGTGGCTATTGTGCAAGGGCATGGTAGAGTTTGAGTAAGTGGGAGGTGATCAATAGCCACCACGACCTTTCACTATGGTTGTGGTTAAAGTTGGTGAGCTAAGACAACAAAACCTCTCCTAACACCCATGTTGAAAGTGGTGGTGACCGCCATGATCTTTCACTACACTCGTGGTGAAGGTGATGATGATCTAAGGTGAAAGTTTTTAAGGTTAGAAGCCATCATGACCTTTTAAAAGCCTTTGGTGAAGGTAATGGTGACCTAGGGTAGAAGTTTCTAGGAACTAAGGCCACCACGACATTTCACCATGCAATGGTGAAGGTGATAAGGACTTAGAGTGTAAGTTTTTCCTTCAAAATAAAGCTGAAAAAGTTTGGAAAGAGGAGGGGGGTTTGAGCAACTTTAGGGGTTTCTAAAGGTCTAATAAAACATGATTCAACTTGATTTTGATCGTTCTACTTATATGCACTTAAAGGATGATATGTTGCATATAAATGGTAAATTTAAACAATGAGATATACCCAAATAGGTTCAACTTACCAAAAACCATTGGTTAATCTTCAATATGTTTCTTAACCTCTTCAATTACACCTCTTTTCAATTTCTCTATAATTACTATGGATTACAACCTTATCTCATTTAGCAAAGTAAACAAACAATAGGCTATTTGAAAAGATGCATTTGGATAAACCTTGGAAGTGCCTCACCTCTTAATAATACTTATACTCTATTAGAGTAGATGGAAGGTTTGATATCTTATATACATGATTTAGATAACATATTAATTAAATAAAGTAAAAAAAATAAAAGAATGATTATAATTGGTGTTGGTGGTTGGTTTTGTCATGTTGGCTCCATATGCCTAGTCTGATCCATCTAAAACTTGGGTCCAGTCATTCGATTTGAGTTTAGTCTTATGCCATAAACTCCACAAGTTAGCTGTAAACCTCACAAATTTGTCTTTTGCCTTCAAGTAACATGTTGATGTAACTAGAAGCTTAATGAGGTTCTTTCTATTATCTAAAGATACCAAAGATGAGATTTTGTGTATGATAGTTTCTTTATTTCAATGTAACATCAATCTATGAGTTCTTTTGTAGATGAATGCCTTAAGATTACATGCAAACCCTAATCTATATGGCATGATTTGAAGCGCCTCATTTAAAGATCATAACAACTCACAAGCTAGAAGACTTAAGCTCCTCTCAAGCACCTCAATTGACCTAATTTAGAGGAATTCTACAAGTTAGAAACAAGTTATGATTTAGTAGGAGTCACATGTCTAGGCTAAGAGATGCCACATGGAGCGCCTATGAAGTGACACATGGAACACCCCTAGAGTGACACTTGGTACATTACTTGAGCACCACATGGGTAAATCTTGGAGCGTCAAATGTCAAGCTAAGAAGCAGCCATTTGTTAACACCCTAAGTAACCACATGTCATCTTAAGAAAGCTTATGGGGATTAGCTAAACCGTGTATCACTTGGAATCTCCAATGCATCATCCTTTAGCAATTTTAGAAGAATATAATCATAAGCCTAGCCTACTCTTGGATGTATAACTCACCATAGTATTGCATGTGTTCGCATTGGAAAATAGTAAACAAACTCTTCCAACACACATCTCCATAGGCGTGAGCTCAAGGAGGATGAATGAACCACCGAAGCATCACATCAACTTATCATGAGATGGTATGTTCACATTGTAGCTTATCAAACTTGCACCCTATGACCTAGACAGACCACTACTAAAAATAGCAAATTGACTTCTAGATAACATGTGGGGCGCATCTCACCATGAGATTCTAGATCAAGTAGCACACCATTTCAATTCAAGTACAAGACTACCCTTGAGCCAATTAGCATGTGTGGTCAATATAAGACAGCTTTGTCTTGTGCAAAACATTCTTATGTGCAATTGGAATCCCTATAGTGATGAATAAACCTACCCTACCCTATTGAGATGACCATGAGCAAGTATGGGCATCATTAACATCATCACAAACTTCAAACCCCCTATAAAAGCCAAGCATGAGATGGTGGTCCCAATCTCTTTCCCAAACTGTGCGCATAAGCCCCACAAGAATCAAGTGAAAAGCAAAGAAAAAAAAAACAAAAAGACTATAGCATCATAAACAAACATCCACACGCCTTACCCCACACATCACCACACATACATAACAACAAACTAGCAGCAACATCCCTACACACACACACAACAATAGGGTAGGAGCAAGGAGCACATACCAACCCTAGGATCATCACGTGCGTGAACTTTTCAAGCAAGAGTAAGACTTACTTCAATTCAAAATTATTGATCAAAATCATTAACTAACACTAGCTATATCTTTGTTATGGTCTCAACAATCTAAGGAATGAGGCAAAATCCTAAAATTCCTATTGGACTTAAGTTGATATCTACTATGTAATACATGTTCTATGCACCTAAGCATGATATATGCACTTGGTTCCTATGTGAGCTTTGAAAACATGTAACACATCATAAGGGTACACAGCCATGTAGCATGCCTAGCACATACATCCATGTTTACTTTGTTAGAGAAAACATAACTCATAACTTGTTAACTATAACACTCAACAAGTTATAGCTATGCATGTATCCAACTCGAAGGCTTATCAAGTTGGATTATGGAATTAAGTAAAGATTGTACTCGATTATGCATGGTGGACCTCTCGGATCATGCTATAACATGAATGATACATATAATTATTTCTCGTCATAAACCTATATTTAAAAGCATAAACAATGAAGGATAGTTAAATATAGGGGAATGAAGTTCCTTTACTCATAAGTGATTTCAGGTGATACAAGTTTGTTTAAGATTCAAATCCATGTTATACGCCTAACTTGTATGAGTAATAAAATGATCAACTAGACTTTCATGTGAGTTTAGGAGAATTGATGACATATCTTTAAACATGAAATAAAATTAGCTTCAAAATAAGAGAAACATGATGAAACTAAGAAATATGGAGAAGGAGTAGTTATATAAACAAAGGAGTGAATAACTAGTGAAATATTGGAAAATTGGTTTTGTGAACCGATCTAATTCCTTAGGGAAAAAGGGTAAAAAACATGTACCCTATAAAGTATAGAATTAGAGATCTAAAAAGTAGATGAAACGAGCTTTCTAACGTTTATTTATTTATAGAAATTCGAGTTGAAACGAGTAAGTTATCATCAAAACAAAGTTTCACTATATCTTTAGCAATCTGAATCTATGCGAGACAAAATTCATATTATAACTTGCTTGAAATCTCAAAATGAGATGAGATATAGATAGTAGACTTCAAAAGCTTCAAAATGACTATTCATACATTTAAAATAGACTAGAATGAACAAATAGTAACAAAAATAGTAGAACTGCAAATTTCATGTTGCAATACTGCTACGTCTAGTATTCAATCCATGTTGATTAGTGACAAACATGTTCTTATTATTTTACTAGGATCTTTAGAATCATCTTTGGACTTTCCTATCAATTACTACGACGATTAAGGAAAATGGATAGGTGCGTAACTCTGATCTATCATGTTGTTTGTGCTTGTAACAATAGTCGCACTATGAATATATAGTAAAGAAGAATAGAAAGTGTTGTTTGCTTTGGGAATTGGGCTTGATGCATGTTGATTGGTGCTTGGATGAATTGTAAATTGTATGCTATATTTAGAGATAAGAACAATACTTGATATTGATAAAGGTAATTTGTATGTTGAGGTTTGTTTGATGTTGTTTGACCACAAATGAATGAATTAATGATTATCTGATTCAATAATAATTTGACATGCATTGCATCCTGGCATTTTCTGCATATAAGCATGATAGCCCGCTATGTAATAGCATTTCAGATCTCTGGTAACGCACCTGGTTTCTAAATGAAAATTTCTTAGTTCTCGCAGGAGTACCTTTGTTCCGATTGGTTCCACGGGAACTAAGTGGCATCTGAAGGAATGCCGCTCATAGTATCAACAGGAAATGGCTTTTGCTTAATGGTGTTTCTAAGTTTTAAGATTTTGAAATAATAACATTTTGAATTGTTTTATGGTACTTTTTTTTTAATCCTGGTTTTCAGATTCTCCTGGTTATGGTAGATCATTTATGGTATAGTTCCTTCAACCCTAATGAGAAGGCATTCTATCTTATTCAGATTCCGGTTGTCTGAGCTTGTAATTGTTCATATGTATTATTACTGCATTGCATATGACTTGTTAATCAAATTGCTTGATTGGTTGATGCATGATATGATTTGGTTACATAACTGAGCTGTAGTATAGCTCACACTCTCTCAGATTTTTCAGGATACGTCTGAAGCCTTGGCTTGTTTCATCAAGGACTTTTTCGCTGGTAAGAGTCAAGATCTAGCAATAAAAATGACAGAGTCTTGAATAGATTTTATTAGGTCATTTAATTTGCAAACAATATCAGTTTGTAATATGTAAACGATTGATAGTATGGTATAATGTTTACTTTTGAATTTATATCTTACATATATACATTATTTCTCATCAACAGCAATTAAAAGATCCTATCGCTTGTCACAATCCATAAATGGCTGGTTGCATTATGTACTTGTGATTCTCTCTTATGGCCTGGAAACTATGTTTTTACAAAATTCATTGGCATCGGTTTGTTTCATAATTATGTGATTCAACTAGGGTATCTATAGGAGCGTGATATATGCGACTCTCCACATGAATTGGAGGTTAGGAGTAGCCCCTTAGCTTAATAAGTCAATCCTCTAAATTGGGCATTTGGCAATTTGACTCAAGTCACTCGATATACATTCCCTTAATTTCCACTTTTTTGCTCTTGATGGAATCGAGGTATGCGTTCATGGCTTAATGGTCGTGATCGCAATCACTATTCTCAACTTCTTACTACTTCAAATTCTCTATGACGCTAATAACAATAAGAAGTCCTTTAATATATACCCCATTTAGAAGCACTTGGAAAAAGGACATGTGCGCCTCTATAGTTGTTACTATGCCAAATTGGTAACTCTCTTATTATAATCATTATATTCCTCATCTCATGCAAACATTAACTTGAGCATCAGAGTGGTTGCATTGGATAACCCCTAGTGTCCCCTAACCATCAAGTTAATCATTGAAAAAGCCTCTATTGATTTTTAATTAACGTCAAGTATAAATAAGTTGTTTTAATTTGTTACTACTTATGGGCGAATTTAGATTAAGGACTCCTCAAACCTGACCCAACCTAACTACAACATAGAGTAGCATTATACCTCCCTATCAAAAGATGTATTCCATGACTAAATTGATCGGATTAATAAGACGCCTAGTTTGCTTAGTTATTAATCTTTTCTCCAACTACCTTGCTTTGCTCATGATGAACCACCCCTCAAATTCTTAGGAAGTGGCACAGTGCCTTGCTAGCCATTAAATAGGTAACTTTCATGATGCACCATTACTTCCATAAACTAGTAATTGTTTGGCGTGAAAATCGTTAACATACGATGAATATTCTCATGGTATGTCCTTCAAGAATAGGTTGGTAACGTTTAGCTTATGCCTTATCGTTTTTACTCATTCTTACCTTTAATACTATATTAAACTTAACTTTCAGACTAATTCTATAAGACAATTCCCTATTGTCCATTGACCCATTGTTGTTTTGTCGACCCATCCAATTAGAGGTCCAAATCAAAAAATTTACTGACAAACTTAAAACACCAAAAATTACATTAAACATAAAATAGTACTTCATGGAGTAATAATTACCATATGAAAAAATTATATCTTTTTTATATAATCTTATATGTAATTTATTAATTTAATTATTACTAGTCTTAAGCACCAATAATAAGGCTATAGTTACTAATAGGGGGTAGACTGAAAAACCTATCAAACTGTGAACCGCACCAAATCAAATCAAATTGAAATTTTTTTTGAAACAATTTAATTTAGTCATAGGAGATTTATTCGAGGTTTCGTTTGAGTGGACAATCCAGACCGAATCACTCACATGTATACTAAAAAACTCGTGTTGAATAATACCTAAAAAAGTACTGATTCAATCCTCGGTTATTTTTTTTTTAGTCCATCTAGTGGTGATGACTTCATGTTAATGGAAGGGTGTGTTTGTCATCTCAATACTAGCCTCAAAAAAGTATCCAAACCATTTAAAGTTGTTCCAGTTGATGGTGTTGGAGTTGAAGCGTTTGGAAATTTTTTAAGTCCTGCAGGTTGTGTTAGCCTTGCAAGTGGTGTTGTAAGTGCACCTAAACTTGGTACTTATCATGGAGCAAATTAAGGGAAAATAATTTGTATGTTTTAAATCTTTAGGCAAGGTTATATTGTGTTCAATATTAAAGCCTTCTCAATTTTCTTTTCCCTACATTCGTGTAACTATGTTTATGGCTTGACCAAATAAGAAGAAATTGCAATTATACGTTGCTGGTAGGGTAAGGCTCAATAAAAATATACTCAATGTAATTTTATTTATTAAACTTGAGCGCCAACTCTATCTACTTACGAACAAAATTTTGGGGGCCCAGAAGAAGTTTGTCCGCCATTTGGGCTCCACAACCCCGGCAGGTCACAGCACCGATTATTGGATTTGGGCCGATAACGAGGCCGTAGTCCAATATATTGCCGCCGAAACAACAGTTTTGAAAACAAGATGATACAAGCACATAGTAAAACCTCGCTATCTAAATAACATTCCAATGACAACTTTCCATCTGATTCGTCCGTCTTAAAAAAATCATCACAGCCGGTCAAATCAGCCTTCCGCAAATTCAAATCATTACCCCTCAAAATCTGAGAACGGAGGAAGAAGAAGAAACCCAAAACCAGCAACTCTCTCTCTCTCTCTCTAGAATGGAGAAGAAAATGCGTTCTCAATTGGAAGCTTCACCAGAGGAATTCCTTTCCTCACTGACGAAATCAAACTCTAAAGTCACAAAGCCAGCACTCAAAGCCCTGATCCACTCCATTTCCCAATCTTCTTCTCTTTCTTCTTCACTCCCTCTCTCTCTCCACCACTCCATTACTCAATCCATCCACTCATTTCAAACCCTAATCAACAATCCTCAATCCTCAAACCAAACCCTTAGTCCAAATTCCATTTCCCCTAAATCCCCTCCCACGAAACGCCTCCGCCGTTCCTCCCGCCATTCGAAGACCCCCAAAAATCCTAACTTTCACGAATCCAAAATCGAGACTAGAAAACATAAGAACTTGGAAAAGCTTCGGACTTTAGCTTACATTGTTCATTTATGCGTCACCAACCCTAAAAAGGCGTTCTTGGCTAGTGATTGTTGGATTCTGTGAAGGCGTTGCATGATGGTTTGATATTTTTTGAGTCGGATAGTGTTTTGTGCTGCGAGATTGCGGGTTTGTGCGAGGAATGGTGGAAGGGGGCTTAGAAGGTAGAGAGAGCTTGATTTCTCAGTTTCTTCCGTACTTGGTGTCACGGTCATTGACTTTGAAGAAGAAGTTGATGTTCATAGAGTATACATTGCGTGATGGGTTCGGGCTATTTGATTTTGATGACGAGAGTATTGAGGACTTGAAGTTTTTGTTGATTAGGTGCGTGATTGCTCCATTATATTTGAAAACAGAGGATGGCAGGCGTTTCGTGGCATTTATGTTCGGTTAAGTAGGCAGCTTATGAAGGAAGCTCTTGCTATGATTAAATCGCAGATTCCTTTTTGGGAGGAAATCAATGTTGGAAGCCTATGGGGATATAGTTTTTAGGGCATGGAAGGTTGTAGAAGGGGAATTGCGGGAGGAGATTGAAAACGGGTTCTTGCAGTCTTTGGTTGAGGGCGCGATACATGCGAGCTCAGGGGCACTCGCCGGTTCAATTAGAAGAGTTTGGAGGGTTATTAATCAACGGACTGTGATGGAGTGGAAAAAATGCTGTTCGGTTGAGTGAGCCTGTTATATTCCGATCACTGCAGGTATTATCCTTGAGTGTCAAAAATTCATGAAGATGATATTGAATTTCATATCTACAATGGATCTGAATCAAGAAAGTCTTGTTCTGCAAATACTGAAATTTTTTTTATCAAAAGAAGTGGATCCTTCTGACGTGTGTGGCTGATTTTGAATAAAGCAATTTATTTTAAGTAAAATAGTCCAAGTGTAGGTGATGATGGGTGAAATTTGTCATGCTGTCTAGCTGTAAGTTTTTATTTGGAAGACCGAGTTGTTAGATGGTATTTATGCATGGTGAGTTTCATTGCCTTCCAATTCATCAAGAAATTAAGATTAGAAGTGACAAATTTCTTTCTCAAAAAGTTCAAACAATTCTGTTATTTCATGTTGTCAATCCTTTTCTATATTGGGTATTTGGCCATCTTGCTTTGATAGCATAAGTGAAACGTGAGCAGTTAGGCTTTAATCTAACGTTCTGCAAAGTTCAAACTGATTTATTTCTCTTTTTGTAATGGTCTTTAACTGGTATGGTTAGAGTTATGTTTTCAGATATTGTCATCTGGCTTACCATTTGCTGGAGTTGAAATTTTGACTGGCTAACAGGCTTCTTTTCTCCTACTAGATAATTTATTCTTGCATGGGATAATGTTAATGGCTAGATATATTATCCGATGGTATCAGATTTTTGGGGATGCCTGACCTTTCTAATGACATATTGCCAGGTAGCAAATTCAAATGTTCGACACAATGCGTTGCATTTACTTTTAGACATGTTTCCTTTAGAGGATCCTGATTCAAAAGAAGTCAAGGACACTTTACTGGATAAACAATTTACCTGTTGGAAAAATTACTCTTGGATGATTGTCCAGATATAAGAGTCGTTGCAGTAGAAGGTTGTTGTCGCATCCTTCATTTATTTTGGGAAGTCATTCCTTCATCAACTATTACAAAGATTTTAACCAAGATTTTTGATGAGATGTCCCATGATATAAGCAATGATGTTAGAGTTTCCTTATTAAATGGCATCGTCTATTTGCTTGGTAATCCACAATCTCATGAGGTTCTTAAAGTTCTTCTCCCAAGATTGGGACATCTGATGACAGACAGTTCGATTTCTGTTCGCACTGCTGTAGCAGATCTTCTTCTCGTCATAAGAGATATCCGTAATTTCCAGTTTAACAAGGTAAAGCTTTTCTTCTTCTTTTTATTTAATTATTTATTTGTTCATTTATTTTCAATTATGAGTGGTCAAGATACAATCTAATGTTAACACTTTTATGATAATGCATTTCCAAGATATGATGAAAAATGCTAATATTCATAGCAGTCTTCTCTAATTATCTTATCTCACGCTAATTTATTTGGTTTATCATGAAGGTGGTGGCCCTGGAAACCTTACTTTCACTCTTGCTAGTGATCAAGGAACAAGTTTCTCAAAGGGTCACAAAATTACTGATGCCAATATATTTTCCATCAAAGGTAATGCTTGAAGATGCATGCAGTCGATGTGTAAACACTTATTAAGAGGTCTCCTCTTGCAGGAGCGAGGTTCTGTGAATATATTGCTCAAGAAGGGACTTCACTGAAGTCTCTCATGCAACTCTTTAGGGTTATAATCAGTTTGTTACTATCACCTGATAAATTGCAAAGGTCAGATAGAAGGTTTACTGGATGGTGCAATGCACCTTTGCAGAAGCCTTGTTACTGAACCAGGTTACAAGGACGCTATGAAGGAGATGTTTGCCACTGATAAGTTGAAATTTCTGTTTGCAGTTGCACCCTCTGCACATGCTCAATCTTCTGTACTCAGCATTGCTTCTTCCATCTGCCCTCAAGAGGCATCTTGTCTAGTTGAGATGTATAGATCTAACCAATTGTTGTGGAATGATAGAATGCGAGGAGCGGCGATCTGAACTGAGTCAGCTCACAGGTTGTTGCTCTTGAGTGACAGATTTGATAGTATGCTGGAAGCCTTCTTGAAATTATTGGAGAACACTGCTTTACATTGCAAAGAAAATTTTGGATTTGAGAATTCAAAGCAGTTTATTTCTTCTATGAAAAGAAAGAAGCCTCATTTTCAGGGAAAAGTTCAGTTAAAAGAACTATAATGGGGAAAGTCATTGCATACCTTGCAGGAGGACTATTCTACTGCTTTAGGTATAGCATGGCAGATAGAGGATCTCCTTTCAAGTGAGGACTTTCGGGATGCTATATTGGGTTCTCAGGTTTTAGAGCCACTTTTCAATGCTTTGAATGTCATTTCCGAGATCAGCATTGTGGAGTGTGCATATCATGATTATATGGACATCTACCCTGTCACTGCATATGCAACCCTTGCTCTTCATATGACGTCAGTAAATATTAAGCCATGCAACATGCAAAACTTCGTTACAAATATCAATGAGAGTGCCCGTTCTTCGAAAGCAGTTACTAAGGCAAGTCCCACATATATCTTGGATACTTATGTTGTATGTGAATTATTGTTATTATTGCTTTTTTACTTTTTAAAGATGAGAATTACATGACTTCATTCGTATATATGCTGATACAACAAGTTAAGTGTGTTTGCTTGCAACGTACAATGATAAAATATACTTTTATTAGTGATGCAGTTTAGGAAACAAGCGGATAATTTATTTTGTTATTTTTACTTTTAGATACGAGTCCTTTAGTAGATATATTTGTTAAGGTCATCATTTTCATTTTTAGGGACTAATATGATATTCTCAGTAGAATACCTTTTATTCACAGAAGTCATTGGTTTCTATGCCTATATAAAATATGTTATTGAATAAAGAAATTAAATATTAGGAGGATTACCTTTAATCTTAGTTTTCCCTTGTTAATGAGATGGAAAATTTTCCACAAGTAGAGACCGGAGGGTTTGCTCTGAGGATCCCATATTCCTCTTCATATTATATGTTTCTCCCATTGATCTAAAGCCATATCTCACTTCCTGGCTACTATGCCAGGTTAATACGCTCATAACAGAGATGTACATTGTTTTCCATTTACACGACTGTGTTGAATGCATGCTGATATTACCAGTTAACTGTCTTTCATTACAATCTCTAAGAAAATTTATGCTTTTTTTGGCTGTTCTCCCTAGTTAAACAATACTCATTGTCAAATATAAAAAATTTTAATTAATCGATGTTCTTGTAACTCTGATGCAGTATGTTAAAATTGGCATTTGAGTCGATGTCACTTGAATTTGGTCATGCTGCCAATTGTTGATAAACCAGAAGTTTTAAAGAATGTGGTGCAGTCTCAAATTTTCATAATAATTTGATATTAAAAAAAAAGTATTGTTTTTTTAAAAAATTTTGATCACGTTGCATACCAAATCTGGGACATCTGACAAGGAATACATTAAAATGTGAGATATGAATGTTAAATGGCTTTTTCAGATCTTTTGGGTAAAGATGGCTTATTCATACTTGATTGTTGCATGCTTTTAAAAGTTTTAGAACTTTAAGTTTAAAGAATTGATTGCAAGTACCTAAAAAGCTTTAGGAGTTCCAGCAAAATTGTCCCTTAAAATTTTATGATTCATGCTTTGTTGAAATGCATATAACATTCAGAAAATTAATTTTATTTCTTTTTTTATCTAAATCGTGGAATTTTTTTTTTCCTGTTACATGTATATTTCTTTGGTTTGATACTAATTTCTGATTTTGGTCATTGGTGATTTTTTTGTAGAATGGGATAGAGAAGATAGTGGACCACATGATCTACTGTGCAGAGAAGCTTTTTCAAGCTGGTGGAACTGGAAATTCAGCCTTCATGTCTTCAAAATCAAATACAAATAAAAAAGGATCAAAGAGAGATGCCTCAACTTCAAATGATGGAGGTAAGATTAAGTGGGGGAGTGTGCTGAAGTAGTCAAACATGTTTTACACTGTTATTTTTCTGGAAGAACTGATCATTTGTATGTGTTCTCATTGTTAGGCAATAGACTAAAAGATAAACCAGGTGCTACCTAAGGGCAGAAATGGAAAATTAAAATTGGAAAAGGCATAGAAGTTCCTTTATTTTATGTATTCATACTTATATAATGTATTTATGTATATGTAGCTATAAATTGTAGATACTTATTTGCCATGTTGTTGCCATGAATTTGCTTCATTGTTCAATGGCCATTTAGCTGAGAACAGCACCTGAATGCAAATATCCATACCATAAAAGAGCTACTTTATGATGCTGAGTGTATATGGGTTGTTCTGGGAGATTTTGCAGTTCTACCATGCAATTGACAGTGGCAGCTGAGTAGCACAGCCCTACAGGCAATTGACTTTACAGTATTACCTGTATATTTTTACATAGATAATTAGGTTTAGGCCTTGGCCTTGCATGAGCTCTCAGTGTGCCCACATGTTGGTACTTGTCAACACAAAATCATTTTTAGAATTTGAACGGAGAATGTTATTCTCTTAAGTTTAATTATATTTGGGAAAAGGAAACTTTTTAATAGCTAATATAAAAATGTGATAGGACATCTTTAGATTATGCTCTATAAACTATGCATTTCTTGCATTGATTTGCAAAAATTCTGTTTTGTTGATTCTTACAGCTGTTTCCTCTGTTGATAAAGTATTGAGAAAGTTCACCAGGGCAAAGTTTGAAGTTAATTTGTGCTGTCTGACTCTTAGGTTTTTATTTATTTATTTTTAATTATTATTATTATTTTTTGTCCAATATGCTTGGCAGATTCTTCCCCTTCTAAGCATAGGAGGATATCAACAAAGGTGAAAATGCTTACAGCAATCCTCAAGTTCATTGTTGATTCCATTACAATGACATTTGATTCTTGTGATGTTGGGAGATGCCTAAATTTCACATCAGCCTACATGCAGTATATCGTCTCTTCACTACAAGAGCAAACCACTCGATGTTCCCAATTTGATGAGGATAGCTTGAAAGAGATGAATGTCTGCCTAAAGAGCTCCTATACCTATGCCATGAAATTGCTACATTTGGTTCTTAAAAATACTAAGGAACTTGAAGGTCCTTTGCTGGAAGCTTTTGATTTAGCCAATGACTTGCTCGATATGATCTCCTGCATAGAGTCAGAGTTGGGACCAAGTTGGGCCATGCAGGTTGTTACAGCAGCAAAGCCTTGGCTGCCTGATTTGATTTTGGCTCTAGGATCTGCATATATGCTGGATAAGAATGATGGTAGCAAGCCTTCAGATGTCCTTGACCATATGAAGCAACGTTTTCCATCATGGCTCTC
The DNA here is from genome assembly GCA_024138025.1 of Combretum micranthum. Taxonomy (NCBI): domain Eukaryota; kingdom Viridiplantae; phylum Streptophyta; class Magnoliopsida; order Myrtales; family Combretaceae; genus Combretum; species Combretum micranthum. The sequence continues at coordinate 259,749 of JAMXBD010001847.1, read as the reverse complement.
AGTGTTAGCAAAAAGCGAGCGCAATGAACTTAGGAATGAATCTCATAGAACTGAAGATGGCAACACCTCTGCATTGCAGAGGTCTCCTGTAGTTGTAAAGCTAATGGCAATGGCTATTGCACTTCTGGGAGGAAATTCTAGTTTAGTGGATGTATTTGGAATGATTTTCCTTACTGGTTCGTTAATTGGACTGAGAGAGATGATCTTGGTCTGGCGTTGGGACTAATCCGTTTTGTTTGTTTGAAGTTGGTTGGACAAGAAGAGAGCCATTGGCACAAACTTGATCAGATGCTGGCTTCCTTTGCCAAATTATACATATATATAGAGAAGAAAATGGAAGAGCAAAGCTATGGAGATAGTTATGAAAAACTGGATATTATTAGGACTTTGCTTGAGCCTTTGTGGACGCACACAAATGAAACTGGGACATTCGATATGGAAGGATGAATATTCATTGTTGAGATGATGTTTGTATAGGGGCAATAGAACCAGTGTTGTACAATAATATTAATTCTGTGGATTTGGTCCATAATACTTTTTATATGGTTTTTATATGAGATTTTGAATGTGGAATAAAATTGCGGGAGATCAAACGTTGAATTGATTCTTACCCTGGTATAATAAATTAAGTTGCAGTTGGACCGAATTAAATTAAAAGGAAATGCTAGAGAATAGTGACGTTTAGCTCCTACACCTTATGTAATCAAAGTCAGGTCTGCTGGTGCATCCCTTCGAAGTTAGGCTACTTGGTTGTATTAGTGCCATGATTGCTTAAATGGATGTTGTGTATGGGATATCATGTGTTTCTGATGTTGTATATTACAGAAAAATCAAAGTATCTTATACATTGTTCACAGAAAAAAATAAAATTGCATATATTCTCTTCCATTGTTATCCTTCTCGAAAGGAAAGTTTGATGAACCCTGTGAACCCACGTCAAAGGAATAAAACAAGGAAATGTTTTTGAATCTTTGATTTTACAAATTTTTGATTGGATGGTAGGCGTTTGTTGAAATAGAAATACTGGGGGTACTTGGGCCGTACTCAAACCACAAACCAATATCGCACACCGAGGGAGGACCCCGAGAATGTTGGTTCTCCTTTTGGACCAATTCCATCCACCAAGTTCGGCTTCCGTCTACTCCACATTTTCTCTCTCTCTCTCTCTCTCTCTCTCTCTCTGTATGTTCTGTTATACATTCCAATCAGTTTTTTTCCCCCAGCTATATTCCAATTATTTAATCAATTATTCTTTTTTCAGAGAATATTATGCTTGAAGGATTTTTGTCAAAAGCCTATAAGATACCTGTTGTTCCCCCTTTTATAAAAAAAGTTTTGCCATGTGGGTAATTTTATATGGGGTGGAATAAATGTTTAGGGTTCTAAAAAAAAAAAACACAAATACAAATTAAAAAAAATATTAAATTAATATTACTATGTCGCATCTTAGCGTGAAGATACAAATATTTATATTTGTATCCCATCTTCAAATGGAGATATAGTGATCTACGCAGAAAAAATTTTAGGGACGTTTATTGCTCATTGATCATGCGATATATGTCCAAAGTATATTGCACAACCAACGAGCAAAATAAATGTAATTTAAAAAAAAAAAATTATATCACATCTCCAAGTTACGATTATTTTTGTTTTTTTTTCACAATTTAGTTTTGTAGAATTTTTTTTTAAAGTACATACATGCAATATTCTCTTCTATATGATAATATTAGTGGACCAAAAGAAGGATAAACAAAATTATCATTAATTCTCAGGAATGTTTTTATAATCACTTCTTCTTTATTTTTTATTTTTATTTTTCTTGTTCATTCCGAGGTTTTAACTGATGTTTAAATGAATTTTTCACCGGCTCCGGTTAACATATTTGTTTCTAAATGTATTAATATGGGATGTTTTAAATGGATATTGTTTTGATATCAGATTTTATCATAAATTATATTTTTAATAATTTCTCTTTCTTTTTTTATATATTAAACCTTAACCAAATTCATTCCATACTTTCCACATTTTTCTTATTAGAGCCCTGAACATATGGTATTTTAATGATATTGACAAATTTAATTTTTATTTTTAAATAGTTTTATTCATTTGAATAAATTTAATATATGATACTTGGGTGCATAAGCTGTTAGCAAAGAAGGCACACATATGAGAGATATCTAACAATTTAATATCAAAAACCAAGTCAATGATTAATATTAACAAAAAAAAAAAAAAAAGGTCTGATGATTAACAAGGATACATTAACAAAGAGGAAAAAGTATTAAAAAAATAATAAAATCAACGGTCAAGAGAGAAATTCCTTAAAAGTTAAAACAACTTCCTTAGTTCTCTGTTCGTGTACTAATCTCTCTCTCTCTCCCTCCACCAACATCCCAATTTTGATTCTTCCATTTCGCTCATTCTTTCATCCATTCATCTCTCTCTGTGCAAGATGAGTAAAGGACCGGGACTCTTCTCCGATATTGGCAAGAAATCCAAAGGTTGCTTGACTTGTAATCTTTACGTACACACATATACATATCTATATTCGTGTATGTATGTTTTGATTAGGCATCTGTTTGTCTATGCAGATATCTTGACTGCCAATTACACTACCGATCAAAAAGTCTCCATCAACACTTGCTCTCAAAATGGAGTGGTACTGTCTCCTCTCTTCATCTTTATCTTTTTCTTTCTTCGATTTCGTATCTTGATCGATAGTGTAATTTCACTTTTAGAAAGTTTCGATCTGTAATTGGAATCTCTGTTTTCGATTTGGTTTTTCGATTTCTATTTATTCTTTTATGAATTTTGATATGATAGAATCCGTTGATTACGTGCTTTTTGTTATGTTTGACGCTAGTGCATAAGAATTTCTAGCGACTCTTTTCTTGGTGTTTTAAATGTTGATAGTCGAGGTTTCAAAATGTCATTAGTGAACTTTGAAGAGAACACTGTTTGGAGTGTGTTTTTAGATTGATTGCTGTTTGTGATTTTCGTTATGAATTCAGGATGTATCTTCGATGTTTTCACATTGGTGGTTACTAGTATCCTTAGATTGTTCCAGGGTGTGGGAATGAAAACAGTTCCAATTTTCTGGAAAATGGATCAGTTCCCATTCCGGAAAAGCAAATCAACGATCTGCCACAAACTGCCAGCTTTGGTGGCATGCAGTATTAGCACCCTGAAAATATCTGGGGGCATATAAAGAAAATGTTTTCTGTTTTTATTTAAAGAAAAACAAAAGAAAAAAGACAAATAATTTTTCATGGACATGGTTGTTTGGTGGCTTCACCTCCTAGAGCCACTGCCTTTGTGAAGAAACATTAGTTACTGCGGCCTGATGAGGTTTTTGATATATAACATCTGATAATCTCTGATATAGTGAACATTGGAAATGTCTGGGAATCGTTTTTCTTGAAGTCATCGCAACCTTAAATTTTTTGAAATAGTTTTAAGAATGCGTTTTTTTCGTTTTCGGAAGAGTTTTGGAAATGTTTGCTGATTAAAAAGTCTCTGCTGAGATACTTGAACCAACAGGAGATTGCAGTGTTTCAGAAAAAAGTATGCTTTTTTGGCTAATTGCAGTTTTAAACTACCCAATTAGTGGTATTATGAAGCTCTACAGATATTCTCTCATGTGAATATAATTTCTGGGGGTCCACTTATCAATATTTTTTCTTCTTTGTCTTGGCCTTTTGTTTACCAGATCCTCACATCGACAGCAGTGAAGAAAGGAGGGCTGTCAACAGGTGATGTTGCAGCCAAGTACAAACATAGGAATGTATTAATTGATGTCAAATTTAATACAGAATCACAGGTGGGTTAACCTCTACTTCAAAATCTTGAGTTTGAGCTTTGAAGTTCAATTTTCTGCGTACAACTTACCTAATTCTTTTATGGCAGGTCTTGACAAACCTTACTTACAATGAGATTTTCCCCAACACAAAGGCTATTGCTTCATTCAAAGTGCCTGATTATAACTCTGCCAAGGTACTCATTTGATCATTGACTGAGTTGAGACATCACTCTTAATTTTGCTTGTCTGTCTAACTTTTGGCTGTTTGTATTGTGTTTATAGCTGGAAGTTCAGTATTTCCATGACCATGCAACCCTCACAACTGCTGTCGCTTTGAACCAATCACCAGCTTTTGATGTCTCTGCAACCATCGGCACTCCAACCATTGCCTTTGGGGCCGAGGCTGGTTATGAGACTACACAGGGTACTTTCACGAAGTATACTGCTGGGATGAGTGTGTCCAAACGCGATTCTTATGCCTCTATAATTTTGTGCGTTTTCAAGGCAATTTGATTATTATTATTATTATCCTATTAAAATTCTTCTCTAGTCTCACTTTCTTTGTTATTGAGTTATTCTACAGGGGTGATAAAGGAAACTCTTTAACGGCATCGTTTGTGCATCATCTGGATCTACTTAAGAAAAGCACTGTTGTTGGAGAGGTCACCAGGAAGTTCCTGACAAATGAGAATGTCGTTACTGTTGGGGGATCATATGCTGTTGACCCCTTAACTACCATCAAAGCGAAGCTGAATAATTATGGAAAGCTTGGGGCTGTCCTGCAGCATCAGGTCATTCCAAAGTCATTACTGACAGTATCCGGAGAGGTGGACACTAAATATTTGGACAGAACTCCCAAGTTTGGTTTGTCTATTGCCCTTGTGCCATGATGTGTTTTTGACTTCGGATTGTGATAATTTCACCCCCTACGCCATTTTTTGTTGGCTCTTGAGTTGGAGCGTTCAATAAAATAAGAGTTACTCATTGATATGGATGCATTGATTGATATTCAGAATTCTGTAGTAGGTATTCATTATGTACTTTGATCCATTTATGAGATTTTTCCCCTCTTTTATTTCAAGTGGAGGTCATGGTTTTTTTTTTTTTTGTTGGGGGATAAATTTATGTGGTGAAAATTTATTTGAGCAGACTGATTTTACTCGATTAGTCATATAATACAATTTTGTCTTCTTGTCAAGGGGAATATTTCACATCTCTTAAGCAGGAGCTTCCCAAAATCCAACTTTGCATGCAAAAGCTACTATATTTGAGTTTCACTTATCACCTTGGTTATGATGTCGGCTAAACATAGGGGTGCAAATGAACTAAGCCAGTTCGACTCGATGTTTATTCGAGTTTGATTAAAAAATAATCGAGTCAAACTCAAATTCAACTATTCAAATAGTTTATCGAGTTGAACTCGAACTTTAATTGGTTAGTTTGATTAGTTCACCAGCCCAATTGAGTTTTATCGAGTATAAATATTAATAGAATTCGAATCGAATTCAGATATTAATATTATTTTAATGAGAATTTAAGATATATATTTTAATAAATCAAGCCTAAACGAGCATAATTGAGTTGAACTCAAGATTATATTATTTTATCATGAGCTGAACTCCGAACTTAAAATGTTAAGCTTAGTTGAACTCGAACTTTGGAATTTCGAGTTTGAACTTAACACTGTATTGTCTCGATTCGATTCCATTATGGCCCTAGTTGAACATGGAAGAAACATGCAAAGTCTGTAGAAGCCATCCAAAATATTGTCCCTTGTGAATTGAAGATCGATGATGTGATGATATTGACGGGAGTTAACTACTGTTTGTATGGCACAATTATAACAAATAAAGAGATGGAAACTCCTAAATCCTGCTAAACATGACTGGAACATAAGATTTCCTTCATAGCAGTAGAGACGGTCTTTTGCTTCTTGGTTTTTCAAGGATCATGAGAATTGCGTAAGGATATTAACCTTGAAGGGTGGCTATAACCATACATGAACCCCGGTCAGCATAAAAAGTACGGCAAACTCTCCCTTCGAATACCAAAGGAGGAGGTGAACAGCCTATAAATGGGCAGACCAGGAGATGTGACAGGCACATCAAAGTTAGATAAAGTAAGGATTCCACGAATTGTTCGTATATTTAGAGGAAAATGTTCAGGTTTTGTGTGAGTTTCTCAAGAATAAACGCAGACCGCCAAGATCTTTGATGATGAAAGAACCATTTAGAGCAGCTTTTAGGTTGCGGCCTAAATACCCAATGACAGTGTATCATCCACATAATATGATGCGACCAAAAACTACCCATCTTCCCGTCCAGTAAAGTAGTCATACTCGATTGAACAAAGAAGCAGCCAAGTAAATACCTTGTGCCATCTGCATGATGTGATGCCTGTTTGAGACCATGTAATAACAAATGGCAATGGGTAGATTTAGCTTCGCTATACCTTAGGTTGTAAGGCTGCAAATGGGTTAAGTTATTCGTAAATTATTTAAGCTCGATTAGTCAATGAGCTAAACTTGAGGTTAAAACAAACCTTGTCTATCTAAAAGAGTTGGCTCGAACTTTAATCTAAGCTTGCGAGTTAACCTGTAAATAGATTTGTTTAAACTAGTAAAAATGTTTGTGATTAAGTTCGTAAACAAGTTTGTTATTAGATTTATAAGTTTTATATTTATAATATATTACATATAAATATATAATTAAAAAATTTGAAACTAATTTATATTTAATATATATGCATATATATATTTGACATTTCTTATATTTTATTTTTATGTTAAAAAAATGGAAAATAAACTCACTAAACAAGTCAAACTTGAACTCGAAATCCAAGCTCAATAAAAAGCTTAACTCAGCGGTGTAACGCTTCGGAACTCTTCTTACCAAGATATTATCCGCTTTGACTACACGTTGCACGTTTTGTTTTTTGGTACCAACGTCTTCCAGGAGGTCACCCATCCTGGTATTGCTTTAACCAGAGCATGCATAACTTTGGAGTTCCGACCTGAAACTCTGCTCACGAGGTATTATCCACTTTGACCACACGTCACACAGTTTTGTTCTTTGGTGCCAGCACTTCTCAAGAAGGGACCCATCCCGGTATTACTTTTCTTAGAGCATGCTTAACTTTGGAGTTTCGACAAACTCACATGCTTAAGCTCAATGAACTTGAATTTCAGGTTTGATGAAAAGCTTAGCTTGAACTTAAACTCAATAATCTTTTAAACAAGTTTAGCCTAAGTCTTCAAAAGCTTGGCTAATTTGCAACCCTTCTAAGTTGTAAACACAGAAATCTCACCATGTAAAGAAGTATAATTTGCAACATATCGGTGAAGAAGCTCATAAGCACTAGTAGCAACAATAAAATGCCACAAACCACTTATGGGTATTTTCCAATCCAATACGGACCATTCTGATTTGGCGAATTGGCGAATGGCACAAGATATCTAGCTATATTATTGGAAACACTGAATTTTTCTTTCAAACATGCCAATTTTTATGCTGTACAAGGATATAAATTTTTTAAAGTTGCAAAGAATTGATCACTTTATCTTATAGACAGTGCAAGCGGCTTGTTTACGATAATGAAAATGGATTCTAGCACACAATGAAATAAAAGAACGATAGTTATAGTTGCTTGTGTCTTTGTGTCTTTTTATGCTATGACAAGGTTTACTAGGCAATAGGTCTTTGATCAACTATTATAAAAAATGTTGAACTTGTATATTCAATATAGATTTGATGAGATAATATAATGCATAACTAACTATTCAATTATGGTAACCATCACTTAATTAGTCAAACTATATGATGAATAATATGTTATAATATATATATGTATATATTTGTTGCGTGTTTTTGTAGAGATTGTGCGGGTTTTAGTAGGAACAAATTCGTGATGGACAGTCTTGGTCGAGAGTCAAGTTAAGAGCTAGATTGCTTCATTCACTACGGTACGACAAACTTAAGTTCAAAGCTTGACAAGCCTAAAAATGTAGAATTATTGGTCAAGGGTGACGTCAAAGGCTCGGTGAGTCTGCTCCTTAAGGCACGGCAATCTAAAAGTCTAAAGCGCGACAAGTTAAAAAATGCATAGCTTTGGTTGAAGGGGTTGTTGAGGGCTCGACAAATCCATTGTTCAGGGCACGACGAGTTCAAAATCTAAGACTCGATAAGATCAAAGAAGCACAGCTTTGGTCAAGGGTCAAGTCCAAGGCACAACAAGTTTAAATCTAAGGCTAGAAGAATTCAAGTGAATTACAGACTTGGTTGAGCAACAAAAACGATGCACAAAAAGTCTTGAGGCATAACAAGTTTGAATTCAAGGCTTGATGGAGTCCATGTAAGCAAAGACTTGGTCGAGGTAAAAAATGAGGCACGACAAGTCTTGAGGCATGACAGTTTAAATATAGAGCCAATATGGCAAAAGGAGTCGTTGAAGCGCATTCAATGCTTGATGACTTAAAGACGTTATCTCCAATGGATATTTGAATTTTTGAAGACTACAAATACTTTGTCCTTGGGAGATTCAAAAAGTGAAGAAAAGTGCAAAAGTGAAAAAGAGCTTTTATTTGTGAATAACAAAATCATTAATTTTCTTATTCTCTTATTCATTAACTTGTTATTCTTAGGAAAGAGAGAGAAAAATATTCTAGTGCTCTTTTCTTATATCTACTATTTATCAGTGAGCATCTAGAGAGAGAAAGGAAATATTTTATTTCCTAAGTGTTGTAAAAGCGGTATATTGCTTAACTTGAGCGTGTTTATTTAGTGATTAAGAAAGTGGTGATGAAGTCTCGATTGGAGGTATCAGTGGATTGACGAGTGTAGGGAGTAGGTGGAACTCCACGTTAAATCTAGACTTAAATTTTCTATCACTATCTCTTTAATATTTCATATTATAATCTGTTGTATATTATCTGTTGCTATTAAAGTAAAATTTTATTAACTGCATTAAAATTAATTGTTTAAGCATTTTAGGGTAAATACTCAACTCACCCCCCCTTCCCCCTCTTGAATATTTTCTAGTGCATTTTCACATTTTCATTTGCTATCAGAGCCTCATCTCTATTTTTTTCTGTGCTTAATCGCATATAGAGTAAAGATTATGGCATTAAATGTATTAAGATTTCTAGAGGGGTAAGCTATAAATAGATCACCGCTTCTAAGTTGGGGTAACTACCTATATTAGAAGTACATAATGAAAATTTTTCTAAAAGCTCAAAACAGATTAATTTGAAATGTTATAAAAAATAAATCTTTAATTACAGAAAGAAAAGAAGAAAGAGATTACAGGAAAGACGATTAGAAAAGATTAGATTTAAATGAAATTGCTATGAACATATTGTATTGTGGGTTGAATGAAAGTGATTTCAATAGAATTTGTACATATAAATCTGCTAAAGAAATATTGGATGAACTAGAAAAGACTTATGAAATAACTTCTAGAGTTAGAGATATGAAAATAAGTCTTTGTGTGGTTAGTTCGAAAAATTTAAAAGGCTTCCAAATAAATCTATAGATGAGATGCATAATAGATTGATTAACATCCCTTGAGTATACTTGAAAAGAATTTTACTAACTTGGAAATAAATTCTAAACTTCTTAGGTTACTACCCAAGGACTGAGAAGCAGAAAGAACTACCATAGAAAAAGCATGAGACTTAAGTGCTATGAGCAAAGAAAAACTCTTTGGAGCACTCAAAACACATGAGCTCATTAAGAAGTAAGGGGAATAATCAAACAAGATAGCTATTGCTCTAGAAGCTACAAATCATGATTCCAGCGATGATGATGATGAAGATAAAAATGAGGAACTTGTTTTGATGGCTAAGTGCTTGGTGGTTTGGTTTTAGTTGAGTTCAAACTTGATCATTGACCAAGTTTTTCAAATTTATAAATATTTTCTAAATTGTTTTCAATAACTATAGTCTCACAGGGCAAGTGCACCCATTAGATGTAGCATAGATAATGATTTAGGTCGGTCCCAAGGAAATGATTGGCAGCTAATGTACTCCCAACCTCACCTATTGTCTAGCCAGAGAAAGGTTTAGAAAATCATTGGAAAAAAAAAAACTAACCTAAGTTAGGAGTGTTCATAAACGTTTAATGGGTAAAATAAGAAATAAGCCTGTAATTTCTATAAAACAGCAGCTCAAGGTTACTTCACCAATTCCTTATCACAATGATTTCTTAAAAACAACGAACTTCTTAAAAGCTGTTTTAATTATGTGTTTATACTGTTAGATTCTCTAATTTAAACTAAAGCTTATCTCGAAGTCACTAGTTCTAGATCTAGTCGAAACCAGTAATCTAAAATTCTAATTAGACCTGCATAAAGAAAAGGAATCCATTGTTTCGGGGAAAAAAAAACAACTCAATGAATTTTTTTAAAACAAGTTACCGGAAGTCTTCACCCATTCCTTGACAAGAGATAGGTAGGATCGACTCTATTAACAACTATAAATCTATTCAATTGAATGATCTCTCGATCTATCTAATGGAAATCAATCGTGGATCTGAAAGAGCTTATCACTCATTTAAAAACCACAAGTTTAGGTTCAAGTCACTAATTAGAAACACCCAATCAGATCAACTTGACAACGCATTTGAAATCAACTGAATCAGAAATTGGATTCGTAATCCCTAAGCTGTAGGAGTTTATTTCTTCATGGATTTATCAAAATAAGCGCGAATTAGAAGAAATAAATCAAATTCGAAAGATTAATCAATTACTTGCTTAGAAATTCATAAAAATTACAAACATCAAGTTAAATTGATTTTATCTAGAAAACAGAAGAAATTCTCAAGTAAGAAGAAAATGAAATTTTTTCACCCAAGAATCCTTTAGAAAACTAATCTATGTTAATATGCTGATTTACATTATTGGTACATGCTTTACAACGCATGCTTCTCGTTTATTTATAGGTTACTAGGCACAGAAAGCATGGCTTACTTTATTGACACGTGGTAGATTCTTTCTAACAGAATTTGTGATAACTTTTTATGCACGCATATGATTTGTGAAACCACTTGTCGAGGGTTGCGTATGATCTGATGGTTGAGGTCTGTATAAAGCAAAATCAAACTTGACTTCAGGAATTGCTAAAGTAAATTGTGCATTTTTGTCCATTGCTCTATTGAGGGTAAAATTGAGAAATTGGAGGCTCATATTGCTGAGACTCGAGGCAATTCTGATGAAGAATTGGTCTATAAAAGCACTTGTCGAGGGTTAAGATTTGAGGCTCGACTTTGAGGCTCAACGGTATATTTTCTCTAAAACGATGCTCGATCACTTCGATTGAAGTTGATGGTCATATCGAGGGCTCGCAATTCAAGCTTGATAGACCAAATTTTGTTTTTTTTCTTCCTTTGTTTGGCCTCAACTATGGCTTTACAGGGTTCGACTTCTGCAATCTTGACTTTAGTTATTGTTTTTGCTCTAAATCTGATTTAAAACATTTTGATTATTCCTCATTGGATTCTAAGAGCTTCAAAACAACATTATTTATCAAAAACATAATTTTTACAGGATTTTATCTGAAATTCTTAGCAAAATAAACTCAAAATCCTATGAAAAATATCGAGTAAAAATGACTTGTCACTAAGAAGCTTAAAAAGTTCATGAGTTCTAGCAATAAGACAAAGAGAGTGGATGATGATAGTAGCTCATTAAGATACAAAAAGAATGATGTGTTAACGTGCTATAAATATCATAAGCCATGACACATCCAATAATATTATCCATTGCTAAAAAAGGCATCCAAAGGCTCCAATGAAGAAGCACTCATTGCCACTCGACGATAAGAAAAATTCCCCCTCTTCTCTTTCTTACAATGAGTTGTATGCTATGTATGATAAAGTACGCTGTAAGTTAGTTAAAGTAAAAAAAAAGAATAACATGCTTAACTCTTTAATGATGAAAGTAGGAGAAGAGCTAGAAAATTTTCAAACCAAGCATGAGAAGATTAAATTAGAAAATGAAAAGCTGCATGAAGAAATAAATAGTCTAAAATTGGAAAATGATAAGATGGAAAATAATTGTAAGAAGCTAAAAAGTAAAAATGATGAATTAAGCAAGATCAATGAAAAATTAATAATCGAAAATAATATGCTTGATCTTGAAATTAAATCTGTCAATAATGATAGAGTTATATGTGCCAGTAGTAGTAATGAAATTCAAAAAGAGCTACAGGATTTGAAAAATGAAAATATATTATTAAAAGCTATCTTTGATGATTCAAAAGCAACTAGAGCCAAGTTCACAAATGGTAAAAAGAATTTGAACACAATTCTTGGAAATCAAAGGTGTGGTTCAGATAAATATGGAATTGACTATAATAGAGAAGGTAACTTCAAGTCCCATAAGCTCGTTTTGTAAAAGCCAATCATGAGACATGCAATTACTGTGGCAAATCTAGTTATATTGAACACAATTATGCAATAAGAAAAACCATGCATTTGAATCATAAAAGTAAGCTGGGTTGGGTTCCTAAGAGAGAGATTCTTATTCACTTAACTAAAACGGACCTAAACTCACATAGGTACCAAAAAAATAATACTTTGTTTTGTAGGATCTTCAAGTGGAAACAACAAATGATACTTGCATAGTGGCTATTCTAGACACATGATTGGAGACACATCCAAGTTCACATCTCTAACCTTGAAAGATAAAAGGAATGTCACCTTTGAAGATAATCGCAAATCAATTGTTCTTGGTGATGATAACATTCTTATAAATAAAAATTTAATTATTAAAAATGTGTTGCTAATCGATGATCTAAAACATAATCTGCTTAGTGTAAGTTAATTGTGTGATAATGGCTTTAGAGTAACATTTCTTGCTAATAAATGTTCTATTGAAAGAATTAACAATAACAAAGCACATTTTCAAGGATATGTACAAAGAAATATTTACAAAATTAATTTAGATGATTTTAAATTATCAAATGAAACTTGTCTATATTCTTAAAATGAAAATAGTTGGCTATGGAATAGAAAATTAGCACATGCTAACACAGATATAATTTCAAAACTTGTTAAAAGAATCTTGTCAGAAGTTTACCAAAAATAAATTTTCAAAATGAGAAGATTTGTCAAACATATCAACAAGGAAAGCAAATTAAGACTTTTTTTAAGTGTAAGGAAGTTATTTTCACTTCTAAACCACTAGAACTATTGCATATGGACTTATTTGGTCCTACTCAAACTTTAAGTTTGGGAGGAAAAAAATATACGTGGGTTATTGTTAATGATTTCACTAGATATACATAGACTTTCTTCCTTGCATCTAAAGGTAAAACAAATCATGTTTTTTTAGATATTGCAAGAAAGTCTAAAATGAAAATGATCTTAATATTATATCTATTTGAAATGATCATAGGGGAGAATTTGAAAATTATGAAATTGATGATTTTTGCAAATAAATATGGCATTAAAAATATTTTTGAGCACCTAAATTCCACAACAAAATGGTGTATCCAAGAGAAAAAATAAAACCTTAATTGAAATGGCTAAAACTATGTTGAGTGAAAACAATTTACAAAAATATTTTTAGGTTTAAGTTGTAAATACTGCTTGTTATATATCAAATAGAGTTTTTATAAGACCAATTCTCAAGAACACCCCTTATGAGCTTTGGAAAGGACAAAGACCTAACATTTCTTATTTCCATCCTTTTGGTGCCAATTTTTACATCTTAAATAATGAAAAAGAACAATTAGCTAAGTTTGATACTAAAAGTGGTAAATGAATCTTTCTAGGTTATTCTTTAACTAGTAAAGCCTATAGAGTGTTTGATAAGAGAACATTAGTTGTAGAAGAATCCATTCATGTTACCTTTGATGATTTTTTGCCTTATTCATATTCAAATGATGATGTGGATATTGTTTGTGCTAATTTGGATACGTTTTTCCTTGAAAATACTAATAAAGAAGAAAATGAATATAATAAGGATGTTGTGCATGAATCTATTAATAATGATCTTCTTAGAGAATTATAAATATGCAAGATCACATCCAAAAAATCCAATAATTGGTGAACCTTCTAATAGAGTACAAATAATATCATTTTTAAGAAATATAAGTAATCTTGTTTTTATAGCTCAAACAGAGCCTAGAAGCCTTAAAAGATGAATTCTGATACATGCAATGCAAGATGAATTAAACTAGTTCACAAAAAATGAAGTTTAGAAATTAGTTCTTAGAACTGATAATAGACCTATTATTAAAACCAAATGGGTTTATAGAAACAAGCTTGATGAAATTGAAGTAATAACAAGAAAAAACTAGATTAGTTGCTAAAGGATATGATCAAGAAAAAGGCATAGATTTTGATGAGACCTTTGCTTCGGTTGCTAAACTAAAAGGAATGAGAATGCTTTTAGCATTTGCTGCTTTAAAAAATTTTACTCATTTTCAAATGGATGTCAAAAGTGCTTTCTTTAATGGTTTTATAAAAGAAGAAGTTTATATAAAATAACCACCAGGTTTTGAAAATAATGAATTGCTAGATCATGTATTCAAATTAAACAAAGCTTTTTATAGTTTCAAGTAAGCTCCTAGAGCTTGGTATGAAAGACTTAGTAGCTTCCTTTTAAATAATGAATTTTTTAGAGGAAAATTGATACAACTCTATTTATTAAAAATCACAAGTTATATACATTGATTGTGCAAATCCATGTGGATGACATTGTATTTAGAGCTACTAATATGAGACTTATAAATGAATTTGTTGAATCCATGTAGAATGGATTTGAAATAAGTATGATGGGAGAGCCCAATTATTTTCTAGGTCTTCAGATAAAGCAATTTGAAAATGGAACCTTCATGAATCAATCTAGATATACCAAAAAAATCACGAAAAGATTTAAAATGGATAATTGCAAATTTAAACCTACACCTGAGCACAAATGTAAAACTTAACAAAGATGAAAAAGGGAAAAACATTTATGAGAAACTTTATAGAAGCATGATAGGTAGTTTGTCATATTTAACAGCTTCTAGACCTAATATTATGTTCTTAGTATGTGTATGTACATGATTTCAATCTTGCCAAAAAGAAACAGACTTGAATGCAGTAAAATGCATATTCAAGTATCTTGCAGGCATGATTGAAATTAGCTTGTGGTATCTAAAGTTTACCTCTTTTGATCTTGTTAGATACTCTAATGCTGATTTTGCTGGGTGCAAAGTAAATCGAAAAAGCACAATCGACATATGCTACTTTCTTAGAAATTCCCTAATATCTTGGCACTCAAAAAAGCAAAATTCTATTGCACTATCAACGGCTGAAACTGAGTATATAGTTGTTGGTAGTTGTTGTGCACAAGTTTTATGGATGAAACAAACTTTGCTTGATTATGATTTAAAATATGAAAATGTTCCAATTTGCTTTGATAATACAAGTGCTACAAATTTAACAAAAAATTCGATTCAACACTCAAGGGCCAAGCATATTTAAATTAGACATCATTTCATTAAAGATCATATTCTAAATAGATATATCAGCTTGGAATTTGTCGATACAAATAATTATATTGCTGATATTTTTACAAAATCCTTGAGTGATGATCATTTTCGCACAATATGAAGAGACTTGGGCATGATCAAGTAAGATGAGTACTAAATATCATGGAGCTAAGATGATTTAGAACTTGATCTAAGGGTAAAAGAAGCTATTAAATATCCATATATGGTCAGTAATACTTGTGATCTGTTGTGTTTGCGAAAATCTATGGTATGATTATTTATGCGCATGCTCAAGCCATATTAATGATAAAATCTGGTTTTGTATGTTTGAACATGATTCTTTTTGGACTTATGTGAATATCTGAATTTGTATATTATTTGTACATCTCTCCTTATTTGCAATATTTTGAGTCTGTAATTTTTTAAATACAAAGAAGGAGAACTATTGTATGCACAAATTAACATGCATGAAACATGCTTTTGATTATGCTATCATTGCTTTGTATGTGCATTTATTTTTTATGAGTCCAAAGGGAGAGATATAGTTAATGCACCTACCAAGTTTTCCTTTTCTGATTAGTCCAAAAGGGAAGATATGTTGAAGTAACATGCATGAAATGCATTTTATTTTTTATGAGTCCAAAGAGGGAGAGAGATGTATGCATAATTAAAATACATGTAGTATGTTTTATGTTTTTGATAAGCTCAAAAATTTATGTTGATTAATACAAAGGGGAAGAAAATGTTGAATTAAGTGTGGTTTGCATTCTCCTAAAATTAAACACCAAGTTTGTGAATCAAATTTGAGAAAATTATTTTGAAACCAAATACTTATTTGAGGGGGAGTATGCTAAATTAAAAAAGGGTTAATTGTGCATAATTGTCCTCATAAAAAAAAAGAGAGAGATTGTTAAATCTATACGTTTAATGTGGATTTTGATGAGACAATGTAATGTAATGTAATGCACAATTAACTATTAAATTATGGTAAACTATACTTAATTAGTCAAACAATATGATGAAAAATATGTTAGAATATTTATGTGTATATTGTGTGTTTTTGTTGAGATTGTGCAGGTTTTAGAAGAAGCAAATTCATGATGAATAATCTTAGTCAAGAGGTCAAGTTGAGAGCTACACTGCTTCATTCACTAAGGAGCTGTAAACCCCCGAAGTTTTGAATTCAAATTTAAGCTTAAACCCTAATTAGAAGCCAACCGGATTTCTAATGTCAACAAGACCCTGGTTTACCGTAACCACTTAAGTCCGACATTCTTGTTTAAGAAACCCTAAGAGAGTAAGAAAGAGTTAGTAAGTAGAATAGTTAGTAATTATCCAAGGAAGCTTAAAAAGATCAGTTTAGTAAAACCGTGACTCGTTTTGAACCCAATCGGGCACAGTTCTAGAAAAACGTGTCCCGGAGCTCGGGATAGTAAAAATATTCTAAATATACTGTTAGACTCGTAAAAATATAAGATTTTCAAAAATATCAATTTCATAATTTTTCGGTAGCTAAAAATTTCAGATATCGCATTTATACGCATATTTTCTTACTACCGGTGCTTAAATTGTCATGTCTACTTTACATTACACTATTTACTACTATTCTACACTATTTATCTATCTCTACTTTTTCTTACAACCTACTCTTACAACCCATACCTCTATTTCTTACACATTTTCATTTCCAATACAACTTCACATCTTTCATATCTTACTTTTAATTAACAAAAATAAAAAAAATAAAAAAAAATTTCTCTCCCTCTCCTCACTAAAGTAGCACTGGCCCCCCTCTCTTTTCCCTCTAATTGTTTTATTTTTCATTAATTTAATTAACACAAATTATCTCTCATATTTTCCTATAAATATCCCCTTTTACTTCCACTCCTTTCACACCTTTCTTCTACTAAAGTTGCTCTCTCAAAATTCTCCAAGAATTTCCTCTCAAGAAGTTCTCTCTAGTTTAGTTCCTTTAGGTAAATTTTCTTCAAGTTTTCTTTATGTTCATCTACTTAGTATGAGCTTAGTGTGTGTTTTCTAAACCATGAAGGTTAAAGAAAGCAACAATAGGTTCATACTCTGTTTTTGTTCATCATCAAATTCCTTTATATTGCTTTTATGTTTATAACTATCTAATATATCTATATAGCTATATGTATTATTTAGAGCATATAAACTCATTGTTTTGCAATTTATTTACTTTCATGTTATTTTTAAGACTAGTCTTTCTAGTCTTAGACTTATCCTCATCAAGTCAAAACATTTTTTTTTTCTTTTTCTTTTGGGACTAGTCTTTTCTTAGTCCCGGGATATCTTGATAAAGCTAAGGTTTCAATACTTGATTTATTTTCTTATTAGCTTATTCTTTCAAGTTATTATATTTCTTTATGTTTCCATAACTTTATTATTCATATTCATGCATGAACATAATGATTTTTTTCTCAAACAAAATAAATAAGGAAATATTTTCTTAAAATAAAGATTCTTTTACTAGAAATGAAAGTAGGAAGTAAACTTTTCTAAAATTAAGAAGTCATCTTTAATAAACTTAGATGAGTTCATAAAAATTTTATAAACATACATGACAAAGAAAAGACTTTTGAAGTAAACAAAGATTTTACAATAACTTTACTTTTCTTCAAATGATAGAAATTCTTTTTACAAGAAATCAAGAAATTATTTCTCTAAATGTAGAAGTGTTATTACTTTCAAAAAGTGTTGGAAGCTAAACTTAGGAAATAAAAATCATTCCTTAGGAATTTAAGGAGATTATGAAAATAAAATTTAGGAAAAGAAAAGAAATACTCATTATAAATAACTTAAGATATTTTCAAAGCAAAATGAATATTTCAAAAGTTCTCAAGTTTCAAAATCTTTAAAGACTTTATTTTTTCATAATTTGAGACAACTTCATTAACTTCATACATTTGTTATGAGTCAATAAATATATGAATATACATTCCAAAAGTTTTTACAAGCTATTATATTACCTATCTCTTCAAAATGAGCTTTGGATAAAAGAAGGAAAACAAGTTTATAAAAATTCGTGGTGAATCTGTCTGCCACTTTTTCGGAACCCAAACAACTTTGTTTGATGAAAATATGTTTAGAAATAGATATATCTTTTCGAATAGGTAGAAAACGGTATATTATATACGAAATTCCGAGTTAAAATGAGCAAGTTATGGTAATTTTAAGTTGAAATTTCCTCTTATACGATTTTACCGCGATTTTAAGAAAAGTTTAGAATCTTCAAGAATAGAGATTTCATGAAAGACTCATTTTGGATATTTCATCTTGTTTAGGTAGAGAATGACTCAAGATCACTTTTCCGGAGGATTACTTCGATTAGGATCTACCGACATGGAGTGAGTTAATTCTTGACTTAAGTTACATTTCCTTGTTTTGTGCTTGTAAGTAGTAGCACTAGCAATTAAGAAAAGATAAAATGAATAATTGTTGTGTGACTTGAAATTATGATTGATTGAATATAAGTTAAGAATATTGAAAGAAGGTTTGATAAATAAATTGTGATCCTTGTATTGATATGATGAAAATTGTGTTGATCGCCTTCAACTTGAACTAAACATTATTTGGTTAAATATATGTATTGAAATCAATTCATGCATATCATATTTGTGAGTCAAATTTGTTTCACTACTATTCTTCGTTTGGAAAAACGAAGAAATAGTAGTGGTGGCTGGTAAGAACCGGAAAGTCTACATGGGCTAGTAAGAGCCAGAAAGTCTACAGGGCGAGCAGGAGCCGGTAAATCTGCAAATATTGATGGTCATATAGGCCTGTAACCTCCCAACCCTCGACATAGAGGGCGTAAAATCCATGCTACACTTGATTTCCGGTTAATCATGTGTATTTTGTTTGTTCATATGATTGGTGCATTCTCATATACTTGATTAAATACTTGTTTGAATTATTGAAATGTCTTGTAGATGGAATTATCTCACTAAGCTAGTTTTGCTTATACCCTTATAGCTTTTTGTTACAGTACGATTACCTTTGGTTGGCCCCAAGGAGCCCCGTATGTCAGGTACGATTTTAAGCTACTAGGAGTTTTTGGGAGAAGCTATATGTATTTATGTTTTGAACATAGGCTTTTAGGAAAATCTCTATAGTAGGCTTGTGTTATAGTTGTTATTATTTTGTTGAAAGACTTCTAAAGCGGGAGAATACCCCTAAGATGATGTAAGGATATTATTATGAAGATCTTATGTTTATTTATATAAGTTCTTGCTTACTTTTATTATCTACTTAAATGTAATACCCATGTGAGTCTCCCACTATCTTGGAAGCACGCCTTGCATGTGATATCGAAGCTCCTGCATAACTAAGGTTGTCATTCATTAGCTTTAATATAATATGCAGCGGACTGCCACGTTTAGGGTACCCTCCAGAGTGTGACAGGAGCGATAAACTCAAGACCAAAGCTCGATAAGCCAAAAAATGCAGAATCATTGGTTGAGGATCACGTTGAGGCCTCAACGAGTCCACTCCTCAATGAAAAAATGTACAACCTTGGTCAAGGGGTTCGTCAAGGGCTCGACAAGTCCATTATTCAAAGTACGGCAAGTTCAAAATTTAAGACTTAATAAGATCAAAGAAGCATAGCTTCGGTTGGGGGTTAAGTCAAAGGCGCGACAAGTTCAAGACATGACAAGCATTAGAGCAAGACAAGTTTGAATCTAAGACTCGAAGAATTCAAGTGAATTAAAAACTTGGTTGAGTGATCAAATGAGGCACGATAGGTCGGAATTCAAGGCTCGATAAAGTTCACATGAGTAAAGACTTAGTTGATGGCAAAAATAAGGCATGACAAGTCTTGAGGCGCAACAGTTTAAATATGAAGCCGATGTCGCAAAAGGAGCCATTGATGTGCATTTAATGCTTGGTGACTTAAAGACGTTATCTCTAGCGGACATTTGAATTTTTGAAAGCTATAAATGCTTTGTCCTTAGGAGATTCAAAAAGTGAAGAAAAGTGCAAAAGTGAAAAGGAGCTTTTATTTGCAGACAAACAAATTATTAATTTTATTGTTCTCATATTCATTAACTTGTAATTATTAGGAAAAAGAGAGAAAAATATTATAGTGCTCTGTTCTTATATCTGCTATTTATCAATGAACATCTAGATAGTGAAATGAAATATTTTATTTCCTAAGTGTTGTAAAAGTGGTATATTACTTAACTTAAGCATGTTTATTTGGTGATTAATAAAGTTGTGGTGAAGTCTTCAATTGGAGGTATTAGTGGATCGAGGAGTGTAGGAAGTAGGTTGAACTCCACGTTAAATCTAAACTCAAAATTTCTATTCCTATCTCATTAATATTTCATATTATAATCTATTGTATATTATCTACTGCTATTAAAGTAAAATTTTATTTGCTGCATTAAAATTAATTGTTTGAGTATCTTAGGGTAAATACTCAATTCACCTCCCCATCCCCTCTTTGTGTATTTTCTAGTGCATTTTCACATTTTTAAAATATTAGTAAGTATCATGAATTGCAGTCATGCATGGGCTAAACAATGGCCTAGTCAATTATGGGTCAACTCCAAAGTTTGCTTACCTATACAAAACGAGTGGTCTAAATTTGATGTATATTAGTAGGTGTAATAGGTAGAAGCAGGTAAATATATTTAATATAGTGGTTGGTAAGAATGATTAGTAGTTTATATAGTGCTCCTTTTAATTGTAAATCATCTATAATAAAAACATCTCTCCATTTTCTCTCTACTGGACTTGTATACATGATGCTCAATTTAGCATTCTTGAGTATCATAAAGTTCCAATGTGTCACTTAAGAGCTCCCTTAAATAGTACTTTTACCATACAATCGCCACAAAGGCTAGGTGTGCTTTAGGGTCCCTCATAGAGTTGTGCATGTAGGAGGGGTAATGTAGGCCAACCTGCAAAAAAATATGGGTTGGGCTAAAAATTTTAGCCCATTTAATGTGCGGGCCAAAATGACCCATCCCGCATAACCCCCAGGTTGAAGCGGGCCAACCTGCTGCAGGTACGGTTGGCCCGCAAATCCACACTTAAAAAACATTAAAAAATATATATATAAATTTTATAAAAAAAAAAAAACCTAATACATTATCCTTTTTATTTCGCTCTTCACTTCACTTTTCTATTATTTAATTGTTAAATGTTGATTATATAATTTTTATTAGGAGTGATGTTTTATACTTTCAACTTTTACGTTTATTATATCATTAATCCTTTTATCAATACTTTTTCTTTTATATTTATTAGATATTTAGATACTTCTCTTTAAAATAACTAACATAATATCAAGTGATAATTCCCTTGATGTATTTTTCCTTGCCACGTCAAAGAAAAAAGTTGGAATGAATTCCAATTTTTATTAGTTAAAATAAATTCTTTTATGTTGAAATAAAAAAATTCAAAATAAAAATGTATAATTTTTTCATACACGATAATCATCTAAGATTTGTTTCTAAGATTTGTATGTAGATAATTGGTGAGATAAAAAGAAATATATATATATATTTACATTATTAAAAATTTAAATTTAAATTTGAATTCTTATAAATTTTTTAATTAAAAAAAATATATTAGCAATACGAGCAAAAGCAAGCTAGCTCGCATACCTCACAAGCTAACATAGAGCGAGATGAGTTGGCCCGCATAATGCATCTGCACACCTCTAGTCTCAAAAAATCTCAGTGTAAAATCACAAAAGACATCACGCATTAATAGAATATCATGGAAAACAAAAGTGACATTGTACATCCATTATATAATTGTTTCATGTTACGTAGCAACATCAAATATACAACACATTTTGGACAAAAAAGAATGCCCAAAATATTTATGAATTCTTGTTCAGAATGACTTTACTATTGACGAGGAGTACTTGGATGTTGACTGCAGTTGTGTAATCAATTCAACCAGGATACAAGCAGGTTTCGATTATTCTACAAGTTTATGGATCAAATTCGGGCATATGTTAACCTTATCCATTCGAAGCTCGATCAATCGCATCCCTACTTGCAGCCATGTTTTTGGCCCCTCGCGTTATTGCTCCTTTAAATATTATCACCATCGCCAAGCATACAGCCAGAGTCGAACTAGTATAGGACTTGACTGAGTTGCATCATGCATGAAAAGGAGCAAATTTACAAGTCCAACATACATCAAGAGGATTACTCCTCAGTATGAGAACCTAATTTCTAATTACACTTACCTGCTTCGATACCGTAATCTACACAAATTAAAGACGAACACAAGCATAAGAAACACCATACCATGGCCAACACATCGATTTTGCAAATATGAGTACTAGCGGCCATGAAGAGTAGCAGCAACGCTGCTGGCTTAACATCGGCACAAATATATCATGTACTGGTCCAGCACAGGCATTAAATACAATGCACCATCCTGGCACAACCAACCACCCTTGGGTGGAAGGGAGGAGGACTTGATTTACAAGTACTATTTCACGTGGTGAATGACGGATAATATAACTAACTACGAGTGGAGACTGGCAGAATGATTAACCATCATCACTACCAGTTTGTAATAATACAATATATCAGTAATTGCAAATTAACAAAAAACATTAAGAAAAGATTTGAAAACAGTCCCTAGAAAACAATCACACCCATGACTATAGAAAAGAATTGAACCCAAACGTAGCACGGACTGAAAATTGGAGATCGGGGCAATTTATAACAAACCCAAGAGCATTGATAAAATCAATCGCAGCGCAAACATAAAATAACCTTACCTATTAAAGTAAGACCGCATTGACACTTCTATCAGCTATAGAGGCTTAGCATATACGAGAAGTTCCCATATCAAGTGTCATAAGGAAACAAAGCAACAAACTCCAGCATCGCTTAAATTATCATATCACGACTGAAATCTAATAAAAAGAATCTACATGGCCCAAGCCAACATCAAATGACACACAAAGTCTACATTACCCCCCAAAAAAAAAAAATCAAATATCTTTTAGCGCTTCATAAACAGATTCAGCAATATCATTGTGCATAAGTGAAATGGTATGCATTTTGTAATCTACATTCCATCTTGCAATTCATCTCCAAAAGGGAGAGATAACAATCCATTCAACAAAAGACAGTAAACGGAAAACCATCATGTAGGTTTCACAACAATTTCAAGGGTTCCAAAACCAATTGCTTAAAACATAACCAGCCAAAAAGCTAAATCACCACTCAAATGATATCGTGTAAAAATTCGCATTCCAATTAATCCACATTTTTCCAACAAAATCTTCTCAAATGTCCTCAGATGACATAGTTTTGAAAATTAGATAACTGGTCAGAAATACTAAATGCAATAGCATAGACTACTCCCTCAAGCAAATATAAACTTAACTTCACAACTACTATTTCTAGACAGCATATAAACTACAAAAACAATTTACAGAAATAGTGCCAACTTTTTTGGTAAATCCATCAATTCCGACTTTTGCTCAATAAAATATTTAAACAAGACTCATCATATGAACAACAAGGTAAGAAAGACCAATACTACAAATGAATCAGCTAAACCAGAGCCCAACCAGAGCCCCAAAACTCAACATTGTAATGACAGGCCACACTTCATAAAACAGCCAACTCAATACAACAAGACACTCATGAAACATCGATCAATTAAAACATTACAAAAATCTAGCAAGTTTATAACCAAAGTCCATAACATAAACTACATCTACACAACACAAAGCAGCAAAGCTCGTTGATTTCATAAATCATATAGAATGCGATGCAACAAGATCCATTGAAATTCCATATGAAAGACTAAAGTAAACCACCAAGTATTCAAAAATAGAATCAATCTCGCCTAATTCAACGTAAACCCAACTAAAACCCCGAGAAGCTCAACCTTTGAATAACAAATTATAAAATAAAAACCCACCGCAAAATCTCCTCATTACCCATCAATTAAAGAATCTAAAAATTACCCATGCAATACCACAAAAAGCCAGCAATACCGAGGCAAAAGATTTCATTCCTTCTGGTCAAGAAGAAAGTTCGTTAACTCGACAGAATGTCATTGAAAAAACATAATATAAAAACTCATATGAAGAAAGTTCATTTGTTTGATTCCAAATCTAACTCAAAACCCAACAATCTTAAAACCTCGACATAAAACAACAAAATTAAACATAAAATGTCGATAAAGATCTAATCTTTCAATCGACATTCTGCATAATATCCTCAGCAGTAAACTTAGTACCCTTATCAGCTCCAGCAGATCTTCCTTTCGCCTTCCTCTCAAGCAAATCCTTCCTATCCTTATCCAACTTCAGTTTCGTCACAACAACTTTTGAAGGGTGTATCCCAACATTGACTGTCGAACCATTGACCTTTTCCCTCGTAATCCTCTCGATATGGATCACCCATTTCTTCCTATAAACCTGGACAATCTTTCCCTCCCGTCCTTTGTATGTTCCTCGCACCACCTGGACCTCGTCATCCTTCCTGACCGGGATGGAACGGACGTTGTATTTGGAACGGAGATCGGTGCTTAGTGGAGCGCTCATTATCACGCGGCGGACGCTGGAGGGGGCCGTGAAGTGGGCTTTCCGGTTCTTGCGCCGGGAGGAGGTTACGCGGGGATTGAACTTCATGGTTTAGGATTAGGGTTAGGGTTTGGAGGAGAGGGAACGTGACGGCACAAAATGAGGAAGAAGATGTGAAGAGGGACTAGGGTTTAGGGTTATTTATATGAAGGTATAGTAAGTGGGTAATTGTCTTAAACGGCCCGTTTTGGTGGGGGGAGAGCTAAATAATAAAAACTGGGCTCTTTGTTTTTTTTTTTTTTTTTTCCCCTCAACAAAAATAAAATTAGAAAGGAAACCATTAAATATACCATTTATATATGTTCCAATTACAAAATTTTAATGCCCTTTTATCCATCTTTAAATTGGAGTGCACAGATTCTAAATCTTTAAACTACAAGCTCTGTATCTTATCTAATACTTAATTTAGTTTAATTGTTTTCTATTTTATTATTTTTAATCAAGAGAAAAATAAAATTAAATAATATAAGGGTATAATAATGTGTCTTTTAAAATTAAGGTTCTAAACATTCTATTTCAATTGAAATGTTAGATATACATGCAGCAAATATAATGAAACATAATCTTAACAAAAAAATAAAAAATAGCCCAATACTAAATTTAAAATGATTGTAAATTTGCTCACATAATACGATTAGATAAGTAACGGCAAAAGAAAAAAGGAATGATTAGATAAGTATGATAAAAGTTTTAATCATTGTGTCAAAATCCAATTAAGTTTTTTATATTTTAATTGAATCATTTAAGTGTTATATGTTTTGTAAAAATGTCAAGAAATAAGTGCAAAGTTAGAAAGTATTATATGGAAAATATGTGGATTATATGAAAAATTTATATGAGAGAATACATAGAACTTGATACTTCAAGTTTTTTTAGTTATATATAATATCAAACTCATTAGTATGATCCTTCATAATACCTGTTTTTTAAATTTCTCCTTATTTAAACTTCCTCCCCCCTTAAAAAGTGGCATCAAAGTCAATGGTGCGGTTCGAAAGCTTTTTATGGTTGGCTTCTTCATGTGGAAAGGAGAGTTTTGTGATGTGATTTGTGTGTGAAGCTCATAATATAAGGTGAGTGGGTGGACAACAAATTTCTCATAAAGCCGGTTTACTAGAGTCAATTTGAGAAGTTATTTATAAGATCGCAAGGCTTATTGTAAAAACTCGACTGTCTAAATCTCGAGATTTAAAGTACCGAGTCCCCAACCACATATAACGTTTTCACATTATATGTAAGGTTGTTCTAAAACTAACAATTTATGAAGATTGTTTAATCAAATCTACTAAAACTTTATAAAGAACTTTTAACAAAACAAGATTGCTAATAAAAGCAATCTATACGTATATTTACATCATATGTACAATGTTTAGTGTCAATACAAGACACTACAAAAATTACAAGTTTTCTTAAAGCAAAAAGAACCCTAGGAGATCTTAAGGTCTTTACATCTTAAGCTTATCTATCAAGCCTTCTATACAAAGACTTTTCCTTTAACAAAAGCTCCTCCAAAAATGTCAGGTGTTCGAGTTCTATTCGTCCCACTCATCCATGAATTTCTCAAAGTTTGACCCGTAACCCAAATCATCATAAAACTCAACTTCATTACCTGCAAAGCAGCAAAAGTGAGCCAAAGGCCCAGTACACAATAACAAAATACAAGAACAAGTTATCAAGCCAAACTTCAATCAAATGAAATGCATCCATAGACAAGTGATTATCTTATTAAGTTTTCTTTTATAAAATAGCAGGAGGGTATTCAAACCCCGGGATCACGCTCTGGGAATTTAGGGATCCCGAGTAACAGCAGCTGCTCAGAGAGTTGTTATAAGCAGTCCAAATACTTATATCTCCTATATCTATTTCATAAAGAAAATAGCTTCATTTAGGGTTCAAAAGTCGTTGCCCGACTCTACTTAAACTCAGTCCATAACATTGGCCTAGTTCACAAGTTTCCATAAACTTTGAATTAAACCATGGTATTTCTCCCTAAGTTTAAGTAAACGTTACTCAAATACTATTCTGTTGGTCCCGAAAAGATAACCAAGAGGGGGGGTGAATTGGTTATAAAAACTTGTTTTTAAAAATAATTTCAAACAAAAATCCACACCACTTGATTATACTATAAAATGGCTTTAGATTTTTCTCGTAAATGTGAAAATCAAAATGAACACTTAAAAACAACACAATAGATCAAAACACAATGCTCGAGCACTTGAAAATAAGTTTGAGTTCTAAATGTTTTCTTCTTGGAACTTTCTGAAATACCCTCTGATTAACCCTCTGACTAAAGAACAATAATTACACTACTCTCTGCTTCACTTTCTGACTCAAGAACACATGCAGCAAGTGAAATTAAATTTGCACGAAAATAAAAAGAGATGAGAGAAGAGATAGCAAATTCGATATATAGAGGTTCCGCCTTGAGCGTCAATCCTCTCTTCCAGCTCCAAGCCAGGGTCACCGTAATCCACACCGTTTTGTTCCACTAATCCAATCAATGAAAATCGTTATAAAGAAGTTCACAATTCACTCAGCTTGATTCTCTTAAACAATCAAACTACTGAGCCTACTTGCAACTCACAATCACTCAAACAAAAAGTAATTCAAAATCCGAGGAAAACAATAACAATCCTCTACAGTGTTGCAACGAAGAAGATGAACAGTAACGAATACACAATTTCGCTCTTTTTCTTTTCGAAATGTTATCCTCTATGTGTGTTGTTTCTGACTTGAAGCTCCTGGATTTTATTTGTTTCCTTCAACGTTCGAATTTGAATTTTTCAGATAAGCCTCAATTTCAAATTTTCGAGAAAGACAATATGATAAGCTCTGTTTCCATATTTTTCGTTTTGCATAATCCCTTCAAGTTTATCTTCATAATCTGCCTTGCTTTTGAAATTAGAACATCTGATAAACTTCCATAAGATTGGGATATCCTCAAATCACTATAATCCTGCATAAAATTCTCAAACAAAAGAAATTCGAATCACTTTTCCGTTGAACTCGTCTGCCACTGTTCATGCTTCATCTTCTTTTATTACCGCTCATCAGATTTATTGATTCCAATCGGATTTCAGACAAGCTCTATAATTTCTCGCTTGTGTCTTATCCTTTATTTATGTAATATATATTTCCTTCATTTACTCTTATGCAATTCATCCAAAATATTCAGAATAAGAAATAAACTTGAATTGTCATGATTATATTTAAATCCATAAAATGAAAACCCTGTAGATATTGAACCAACTAATGTGGAACAGATTGAATATATTTCCCAAATACATCCAATCTTTGGAGCTAGGTCTTCAATGGATCGATTAAAACTTGTTTTTCTTCATAAAAGATTATATCACACTTTCTGACTTTTGCTTCTGATATACCTTCTGCAGATTATATTGTACCTTCTGACTTTGCTTCTGATATACCTTCTGCCTTGGTTTAAGAACTTGTTTATAAGCAATGTACCTTCTGCCTTGCTTTCTGAGTATTCTTCTGAGTTGTGTAAAGAATTAATTTCTAAACTTCTTGACAAATTTTCTGACAAACACAACTCAAAATAATTGTTATTTCATTCTTTTTGTTATCATCAAAATCTATAATTGAGAAAAACCAACATATTCCCCCTATCGGCTATCCACTAAACCAAAAAGAATCGCTATTGCATCATAGTGTACCATTGCATCATGGTAAAGTCATTGCATCATGACTTGGTTAAGCACCTAACTAACATATCATTGCATCATGACAGGTTTGCTGCTCCTCGGACCAAATTAAACAACGTAATAGACATCCAGTTCATCAAAACATTAAGTCGAATCGAATTAAATCAAATTAGGAATGTCTAGTCCTAATAAACATCAAATAAGCTATTGCGTACCTGAACCCGATAGTATATCACTATAGTCACTTGGTGAGGAACTAACCGAAGAACCTTTAACTGAAATAGGAATATCAGAACAATCAATAATTGAATATAGATTTCACATCCACATATAATATATAATATATCATAATCCTAGATTAATTATACAAGGGATTCAATAAGCTTTGCATAAAGTTTTAATATCTAATTCATGCATAAAACATGTTTATCTAGCTTATATATTCACTAGGAGATCATATATGAAGTAAAGATTGAAGATTGAAGAAGTTTGAATTTGAAAAACTTAGGGGATACGCAGCCTTCCTACGCTGGCAAAATTTGAATGAACGCCGGCAGCGTGGAAAATCTACGCCGGCGGCGTTTCACCCAGCTTTAAATATTTTGATTCTGTTCCAATCTAACACCGCCTATACGCCGACGGCTTTGAAGCCCTAATGGCCAGCGTATATTTTGAAAAATATACGCTGGCAATGTTTTCTTGTAAAAGCCGGTGGCGTTCAAAACGGCTTTAAGAAAATTGATTCTGTTCGCTTTCAACATCGCCCCTACGCCAGCGGCGTTGAAAACGGCTTTAAGAAAATTGATTCTGTTCACTTCCAATACCGCTTATAAGCCGATGGCGTTGAAATGCCAGATGTCGGCGTACGTTCAAAACAGACCTATTCAAATAGAATTCATTTCCCCTGTTTTTCACATTGTAAATTTATAACCTATAACACTTTTAATCCTTCTTCAAGTTCATTTTTAGCTTCATATACTAACTCCTATCTACACTAATCAATCCTAGCAACTTATTACATTAAATCACTTCAAATCCCATTTCCACTCATCCTCAACTTCAACTACTCAAATTATCCTTATTCCTTCCCAACACTACATATAACTACCACAACACATAAACAAATTTACACAATAACAAAACACAATCCAACCTAATTTCAATGCATGAACAAAACAACTTATATGGCATTAAACTCATTCTATCCAAGATCTTACATAGATATTATAAGAAAGGAAATTAAAACAAAAGCTATACTTATATTAACTCACATGAATAAGCCTTTTCTTAGAGAGAATTTTGATTCAAGAAGCTGGTGTTATTCTTTGATTTAGGCTTGGAACTTGAGGTGAAAGAAAAAGAAAAAGGAAAGAAAGAAAATGGAAATTCGTATGAAATGAGAGGGCTGCCAAAAGAGAGTTTAATTAAGCAAATTTTGGACTCAATATTATCTCAAAGTTGACGTTTAAGGCATATTAGACTTTAGGTTGAATTGGGTTAATTTGGGGCTCATTTAAGTGTAATTTAGGCATGAATATTGGGCTTAATTAAGGAAATTTTCTGTCAACTCTTCCTTAAGCAAATCAAAAGTTGATTTTATAAATTTAAACTTATTAATGTATAAAAGACACAAATATTAATTATACTATACACACATTAATATGTATATATAGAACAATGACTTGATTTCATTACATATGCAAAATAACACATGAAATGTTCAAATTATACTAACTTAGACACATTTAAATTATTACCTACTCATCTACTCAAATGTTAATATTACCAAACACAACTCTCATAAATTAGCATGCTCATTTTGTTCAATAATTAAGATGAATAACATATACATGGAAGTTAAATAGAATTTAAATTTAGA
The DNA here is from genome assembly GCA_024138025.1 of Combretum micranthum. NCBI lineage: Eukaryota > Viridiplantae > Streptophyta > Magnoliopsida > Myrtales > Combretaceae > Combretum > Combretum micranthum. Next base: position 229,335 of record JAMXBD010001847.1, on the reverse strand, counting down.
TCATTTCACTTATACTCAAAGAGAAATAAAACCTAAGTCCATTGTGAAACCTCTCACTTGATGGTGAAATTCTTTAGACACAAGTATGAGGTTAGAAAAGTTCCACATGGAAAATATATGAATTATATAAAAGACAAAGACGAGCCTACAAAAAACAACTCGTTATATAACTATGGACATGTTGGTGGCTTGTATATAGATAAAAAGAAATAATAGTGCTTGTAAGCCAATATAATAACTTTTTCAACCCCAACCCCCCCTCCTTCCAGTTCATATGAGACCCCTTAAATCCTTATCTAAGTTAGAAATTGAATTTAGATAGATTATATAAATCAAGCAACTTATATAATGTAATTGGATAAGTTGATATAATTGAATTAGAAATAGGTTAAGTAAAAACTTGAAATTTCAAATATTCGTTGACATTCAAATTCCTAAACCCCTAAAATTTAATCTGAATTTCAATTCCTCAATCTTAATAAATTTCGAGTTCCATTGCTTGCTTAATAATATTAGTTCTTAAGTCCAAGCTCAAATCGAGTATCAATTTGATCTATATTAAGCTCCTAAATTAAGTCCATATTTCAAGTTCTTAATTCTTAATAATATAAATTCACAAATTATTTCTTAAACACTTTTAGATCTAAAGATGTTTATCTAAAAGGTTTAAACATATAACCATTACCCAAAAATATCTTTTATTTTTCTTTTTCTTATCTTTTTCTTTTCTTTTCCTTGTCATTGCTGTCTTCTTTTCTTTCTGATTTTTTTCTTCCTTCTCATTTTTTTCTTCCCTTTTTGTTTCATTCTTTCTTTTCCTTTCTTCTTCTCTTCTCTCTTCTTTCTCTCAAAATCATCTCCAAATCTCAATTTCAAGAGGATCATAAGGGAAATCAAAGTTAGGAAACAAGATAAAAGAGGAAGGACAAGCATGAAGTTCCTTAATCCACTAAGAAGAAGAAGTAGTAAAGAAGATCAAATTGCATATGTTTACTAAAAAGATAAGTACAGCTGTCTTCTTTGTTTAATTTGTTGTATTTGCATGAAAATGATGAATAAATGCTAGTTATATGTAGGGTTTGTGATAAAATTGAGAAACAAGAGATATAAAAACATATATGATAAAACCTAGCTTGAGTTTGCATGTATAGGATTAGAAGATGATGAAATATGAATTAAAAATATGCATATAGATATTGTAAAACATGTTTTTAACTTGTATATAAATTATAAGATGTTGTATGTTGAAATACGATGCAAAATGAGTAGTTAAATAAGTTAAGTTTTTTAAGGAAACAAATAAGGCAAAGAACATGGGGGGAACATGAGGTACCGTATTCAGTCGTGTTTGCCTCTATACTTAAAACGTATGAATTTTTCCTATCCGAGAAGAAGTGTGACTAGTACACAATCCCCTATCTCGTTGTGTTTCTCTTTTGTTAAGGAACACAGCTAGAAACATGACTTCCCTGTCCCCTCATGTTTCTCACCTGATAAGAAACATGGCTTACCTTATCTAACTGCACTTCTCTTTGTTTTCTTCATTGAAAAGAACCCCATCAATAGCACGGCTAGAACACGACTTTCCTTATCCAACCGTATTTATCTCTAATCCTCGAGTGCTTTAAACGTTAAGTGAAACACAGGAGGAACACAACTAACCCTATCTCATTATGCTTCTCTCTGTTCTTTAACCCAAGAAAAAAACATGATGGTAACACGATTGAATGTATTAGTTGTGCTTCTCATATGGTTGAAACACGAGGGGAACATGACTAGACCTATTTGCCTGTGTTTTTCATAAAAATTAAAATTAAATGAAATAGATGAATGATAGTTAAATGATATGTTGGTTAATTTAAATAATTAATAGTGAGTTAAGGGGATTTATGAATTAATGACTAATTGGATTAAACATAGAAATTAAGTATAAAATGAACTTAATAACTGAACTAGGTTTAATATATAGATTTTGAATATAAAGTGAAATAGTTAGTAAACCTAAGTTTAATATAAATCTTAGATATAAAATGCACTTAAGTTAATAAATTTAAGTTCAACTCAACTTAATGAACTTTAATTATCTAAAATGAATTAGATTGATTAAGTCTGACCAACTTGGTTAAGATTAAGTTAATATAAGCTTAATAACTTATAATTAAGTTAGATAAATGTGTTAGAATAAACTATAAAAAAGTATGGAGAATGTGTTATTTCAAATGTATGCTTGTTAGAAAATAAGTATGTTGAAAGTGAATAGTATGATGATGATGTTTTTGTTATGAATGAATAAATTATAAACAAAAAGAAAAGAAATAATTTGACAAATAATGGAGAACTATTGGTATCTTGGCGTGGGGATTGTCGCAACCATGGTGGGGTTTGTACTTAATGTTTAATCAAATAGGTTTTTAAAATTAGTTCGATATAAATGAGTAATTAATTTTATTGCTTTTATGAGTTTAATTTTTAAATAAATATGGATACCTGATCTATCTTCTGAGATGTCTTCTAATCTTTCCCCATATCTATTTGGATTTCGAATTAATATGGTACTCGATGATGTGCTTGCGGATCGTTAGGATAGACATTCCTAATGAACTAAAACTTAAAGATGGTCTAATTAATGATGGTTGATTGTGCTTGTGTTATTTAATTTGGTTTGGGGAACGACAACCTTGTCCGAAGCTGAGCATGATAGTTAGGTGCTTAGGCCAACCCCTACCATGATGCAATGACAATTTATAAGTGGCTGAGCGGATGGCTGATGGAGCAAATGGTATCGGCATGACGTTTGCTTAAGCTTGGGTAAAGTAATATAGTTTAGTTTACGTTTATGGGACCGGTTGAACTAAATGTTGTTATGGACTGAGACAAGTAAAGGAGTGTAACGACCATGAATCCTAAATGAGGCTATTTTCTTTTCGGGTTACATATAGGAGATATAAGTATCTGGGCTACTTATATCAACCCCTGAGCAGCTACTGTTATTCAAGATCTTCAAATTCCCAGAAGCTTGTTTTAGAGTGTAAGTGCTCCTATGTTGCTTCTTTCACTTTAATTTAAAGATAACAACTTGTGTTTTTATTGCATTGCATTAGTTTAAGAATGTGTTTCATCTCTTGTCTACTTGTAATACTGTCGTACTAGGCTTCGGCTCATTGTTGTTAACTTTTCAAGTAATGATGATATGATGATGATGGTGATGGTGTGTGATGATGATGAATGATTTGGGTGCATGGGATGACTCAGAGAGTTTGTTGAAGAACAAAACAAGTTAGGATCGCTAGCTTTATTTTATTTTGTTTTAGAATTGGATTTATCTTTTAAAGTCTATATTTTCTTTAAGGGCTTAGTTGAGAAGCCCACATGTTTCTAATGAGCTTTTTAAGCTTTGTTGTACCATCATAAAAGTTATGAGAGATACCTAATGGTATGGTTTTGTTTATGAGAAAGTTGATCTATTGTATGAGTAGAAGTTAGAAATGTTTTATAAAGTTTGTTTTTCACCGCTACGAAATCTAGTCATCTCCAAAATCTAATTAAATGATTTTAATATCTAAAACTGGCTAGCAAATACTCACGATAAACATATCTTTTAATGAAGTCTATGCGTATAATACTTAGGGTATTATACATGGTTTGGGACTAAGCATGCTTGATTTTAGATCGGGGCATGTTGGGTCTTTACACCACATCTTTCCGTTGCTATTTCCATGGCCCACGATTGAGTGCATTGATTTTGGACAAGTTTAAATTTTTCTTTTTATTTGGAAACATGTGGCACTGTTTTTATTCATTTTCTCAATAACAACACTGACATATGCATATACTATTTTTATTCCTTTTTCTAACACAACATGTTTATTACACCAATATAGTGTTAACCTAGCCTGAAATCCTTAGCATATTTTTGTATTTCTTATAAGGAAACACGTTATGGACGATTAAAAAAAATTCAAATTGCTACATTAAGTAAATTAATTATTTAATTTGTATTTTTCAAATTTTAAATTTATTATACGTATTGATTTTTTTCTCTTTTTATCTATCTTATTACATATTATTATGTCATTAATTAAGTAGATAGATTTTCCATTAAGATTCAAAAAAATTAAGATATCTTAGTTGATCGAACTAGATAAGTACAAAATTAGTTGGTGTGTTTATATTTTCCTTTTTTCCTTTTGTTGATAAAATCAAGTAACGTTAAATAAATCAAATATATGAAAATCTAATTATGAAATTATATGGTATCATATTAATTTATAAGATACCTTAAAGACATTAACCTACCTAACGTGTTGCTGGATTTTTTTTTTTTTTAATATCTATGTTAATACTTAGGGATTTTGGACTCTACTTTTCTAAGTACAATTGTACCCTTGATTAAATTAAATCAACTAATGAAAATCATGTAGTATGATAATTTAGGAAAAAACATCTAAGGGCAAAATAGGAAACTTGACCTAAATTCTTTTTTTATTTCTCCCACTTACCAATTTCAAAATGTCATTCACTTTTTTCTCTTTTATACATTTACTCGCTTCTGCTTCCTTTTACATAAGAATTCTCAAATTTTCTTCAAGAAAATTACTTTTATTATTTGTTTTCTCGTATTTTCAGTTACTTTGTTTAGATTATTTACTTGCCCTATTTTAAAAATTTATAATTTTTTTATTCATCTTATGGTATTTTCTGTGTAATGTAATATAGCTTACAACGTTTATCTAAGAATTGATATAGTTAAATTTAGGGATGCATTTGCCACAGGATATCTCTTCATGAAGTTACCATCGTCAGGTCGTAAGTTGTACTTATTAAAATGATGATTTGGTTTACATTTTGAAGGTTTTTAATTACCATTTGGTTTATAAAAAAAATGCAATAGAAATATTTTTTGTTCCATTTGTCAAAATAGGTCTCTTTTTGAAATCACCACCATAAAAAAGGTCGCAATTTACAGCCACTATAAATGAGTCGATTTCAATTAGTAAAGCGAAAACTCTTCTTTTTAATTTGATAATAAAGTTTCCAAAGTATCTTCATTTTTCTTATTATTTTTCTATTTCATTGTTGCTATATCTATTTAGAATGATGGTTTGTTTATATTTTGTAGAATTATGAGTTTGCATAATACGCTCCCACTACTGAATACACTATTGTTTAAGTTGGAATATAAAAGCCTCTCAAAACCCTTGCAACTCTTCACATGAGCCGCATGTAATCCGCAAGTTTTTTCAATACATAGAATTAGAGTATAGAATTTAAAGTTAATGAAGATTTAGTGTATTTTGAATGAAAATGTCGTGGTGTATGAATGTTGAGTAAATTATAGTATAACAACTTTTATAAAATCGATTTACTAGGAATAGAAGTTCAAACTTTTCAATTGAATTATTTTAAGATAATTTTGAATTTAGGTATGTGTTCATATTCTTTTAGAAATTGAATTTTATGAACTTAACTTCTAATTTGCCAAAAACATTAATATAGATTCTTATAGAGAATTATTTAATTAAATAGAATTTATAGTCTAAATTTGTCATTCTTGGTATTGAATTCAAGTGAGTATTTATTGTGTAATGCTTTTGATGTGTAGAAGTTAATTTGTGTTTTGAGTTAAGTTATTTCAATAGTAAAACTAAGTCTAAGAATGGCTGGAAATATAAACTCTTTAAGCTCACATTAACTACAATACACTCACACGCACATGATCACTTTCAAAATGCCACAAAAGTCAAAAGTTTATATACATATTTATCCATTCAATCTTGATAGAATTTCCCCCCTCCTTGCTCTCTTTAAACCGACGTTTTTAACACACACACACACACACATCCACTCTTCATCTTCAAATTTCTCTTCTTAAATCACCAAGGAAAGCAAGTTAGGCACCTATCTTTGAGTTAAAACAAGTATAGGTAAGTTAACTTTTGCTTTGTCTTTGTTGTTTTTATGTTTGAGTAGTGATAAGATGAGTGTTTTGTTGGTTGATGGCCAATATAGGACGGTTATGAGTTTTTGTTGTTAGTTATGTGAAGTGGATTTATAGAGTAGTGGTGTTAAAGTTCTAAAGCTTGGATGTTTTAGTTGATTGGTTGGTTGGTTGAGTTGATGTAGAAAGTAGCTAAGTGTTGGAAGATACAAAGGAGTGAGAGGTGAAAATGAATCTTGTATGTTGATGTTAGAGTGCATTTGATGGTAATAGGATATTGGTTGAAATGTGTAAAATTGTGAAGTTCAGAAATGTTATCCGTTATTTTTTTTCATATGGGGCATAATGGAAGGCGTGGCAAGATCTAAGCGCAATATGGGTTGCCATGCCCCTTGCCATGAGGCGTGGCAAAGGTGGTGGTAGCCCCTGTGCTTCTCCATATAGGGCGTGGCAAGGGTAGTGGTAACCCTTGTTCTTCGCCCTGTTGGCATGGGGTGTGGCCAAGAAGTTATGAGCTTTTGATCTTGTACATGTCCTTTTTGGGTCTAAAACCTTGTTCACTCTTCTTTTCATGTTAAATCCTTAGTAATATGAGTCTTTTAATCTTATGGGAACCCTAAACCGAGATTCGAGCTTTCCGTTTGACTATTATGACGATTAAGAAGAATGCACGGGTGAGTAACTAGAATCTTTTCATTTTGTTTGTGATTGTAAACTAGTGGAATATAGTTTAATCATAATTATATGGAATCAAATGCATGAGGTTGGAAAATCTTGTACATCATATGTTGTATGAATGAATTATAAATCTTAATGTTCAAAGTGATAACTACTTACTTGGCATTAAGTGTGTAGCTTTCATTGATGAATGTCAGAAATAGGTGTGACAATGAAATAATATGGAATTAAGTTTATTAGAATTCTAAATTTGATATGACATGTATTTCATGACATCATAACTGCATTACCATGGTACTCATATCACGTGTTAACATTTCAATTTTGTGGTTATACCCGTTAAGTCTAGTGAATCCGATTGATGTTACTATAGAGTTGTTAGCTTCACAGAAACTAAGTAGGCTTCCAAGGAGGTCGTCTATGTTGAAGTTGGCTTTAGAATGTTAATACTTAGTTGGAATGCTTAAGTTCTAAAAGAAGTGGAGAATGTATATGAAAACTATTTTGAAAATAGTAAAAGAGAATGGAAAAGTTCTCCTTCTTTAATTTTAAGATTCTTATGGGCATGAACTACTGAACTGATCCTTCAATCCCTTAAGAGGGTGTAAATCCCCATAGGTTTGAATTTTGATTATTCGAATCATGTTTATTGCATATGATTGATGAATGCATTGCATATGGTTGCTAACTAAACTTGTTTGATTTCAATGATATATGTTAAGATTCTATTTGCACTGGGCTTTATATGCTTACGCTCTTTTAGATTGTTGCTTTACAAGAATTTAAGCAAGAAGACCGAAACCAAGCTTAGGTGTGAAAGTTAGTATAAAATGGACTTATGTATTCCTTTTTGGGAGGAAGACCATATATGTAATAGAGACTTAGCAAGGATTTTTATAATAGTATAAGTGATGTTTTGTTTTTCCTTATAAGTTCTATTGTAATAGGGTTCTGATGAAGCCTTTAAAGACCATGGTTGTAATAATTTGTGATGACCTAGATCTGTATGTGTTTTTGTTCATGGTTCATATTATATGCAATGTCTTTCTTACTCAAAATAACTATTGATCCTGTTTATCTGTTCACTTCATACAGGGAATGCTAGTTGTATAGTACTTATGTAACTTTCTAGAGCTTTCAGTTGGTTTACATGCTAGATGATACAATAGTATCGTGTAGGGGTATGACACCACTCGAAGCTAAGTCACTATTTACTTTTCTTCCTCTACGACATTTCTATCAAACTCTGTATGGTAACTTGTGTGAATGTGTTTTGCAAGTGTTCATTGAAAGAATGTAAATGCAATGCATTATTAGTGTATTCAAGCCACCATACTCCTAAAACCATCATTTCAAGGATGTAATCTCCGATCCCTCTTCTTTATTTCGTTTTTCTTTTTATACATTCAAATTTAACTAGATGTAGTCACAATAACTATAAATCTAACTGTAAAAGTTATAACTTCAGTTGTAATAGTTATGTTAACTAACTATTACACAAAATCTTGTATCCAATGTGGCTCCTTCTTGACTTGTGTCCTAAATCTTTGAGTTGTATCATTTGTCTCCCCTTCTCAAAACACAACCTTGTCCTCGAGTTGAAATGAGGATAAAGTTGTCAAAAATGATCCTTTTTGCCCAAATTGTATCTTCCTAAGGAACACCTTGCTACTAAACCAGTAGCTGAGAAATCTGTTTACCTTGTCATTATCCTTTACAAAAACCCGCAATAGATTGAGGAATTAATATAGGGCAAGGTTATCAAAATCGCGAGTTGACTCAGTCGATTCCACGAGTTTGCGAGTTTGAGTGCTGATTCCGATTTAACTCGCAATAAAAATCGAAAGTTGAGCAGACTCGTACTGGAATCGCGAATTTAAAGCGTAAAATCGCTTAAATCGCGTGTGTATGTACGATTCCAGCGAGTCTTTTTTTTGGTCAATTTGCGCCTGAGTCCTCTTGACTCTTGAGTCCTTTTTGACTCTAGCTAAGTTAATGTACTGTACTGCACTACTGTCTACTGCTATTTTCCACTTTTTGTCAATGTCTCCCTCGGTCACTCCTCAGAAAAGTAACAAAGCAAAAGGTTTTTCAATTTCATTTTCAGATCTGTCATCCGTGGCCGCGCTGTCTTCCACCGTTCCTCTTCGCCGCCCGTGTTTCCATTTTTTTGCTTGGGTTTCCACTTTCCAGCCATGGCCATCGGCTCATCACTAGGAGTAAAGGTGATAACTGACATATAAGTGTGAGTTGAGTTCTTCGAATCTACAGTACTCAAGTAAGTGCTCTGTTAGTTTTTTTTTTTTTTTGCTTTTTCTTTCCCTAATCGCTACTTGGTTTGTTATACTTATACTTGTATAGATTAGTAGAGTAGATGGATTAGATTACAGTCGAGTTCGAGTCACGACTCATAAGTGTCGATTACTCGACTTTCTTAAAAAATCAGAAGCCATCTCCAGATCTCCTTGTTTGGGTTAAAGAAAGCAGAGCGCGACGGCCAGAGGCAAGGCAGATCAAGAATTGAAGATCAACAACGTCGACAACCACTACCGTCTACCAGTATCATACTATCATTATCAAGTAAATATTGTGAACTTTTTTTTTTTAATATCATATTTGAGTTGTATTTGTACTTGTATGTGGAAAACAGGAAATTCTTTCTTCGTGAGTTGTGACTTGTGACGGAAATGATACCATTACCATACCATACGAATGACAATGAGTAATTACAAGTAATGAACGTATTTGCATTTTTTTTAGTAGTTTGTTGTTAATGGATCTGCTAAAGAAGTATGACTTATTGAGTTGCCAAAGAAGGATGAGTTTTGTGATGAAAATGGGGTTTTGATCGCAGCAATAGTGTGTGGTTTTCTGCATTTTTTTCGATGGGGAAGACTTTGTTCACTACACTTTGGCCGTGGAAGGTGCGATCAGTTTCACTTTGTGCAACTTTATTATGATGTGAAAAAGCTTGGTTATTTATTTAAGCTGACTTCATTTTGGAAGAATTACTTCTGTTGCTACTTTGCCGCTCCTAGCAAGTATAATTGATTTACAAATAATTTCTTCAATTTTTTTGGTGTTGTTGAGATTAGTGCTGGAGAGCTTGTTGTATAGATTGACGGTGCAATGACAGTTAATGCTTTGTTAAAAAATTCTAACTGCTTCTGTTATTTAAGAGATAACAAGATAATGCTTCTTCTGTATGGTAAATGTGAGTATAGGTGTATGGATGGTGGGTGTGTATTAATTCATTGTTCCTATTAATGATTCCAATAAGTCATGGGCAATTTTTAATTATAATTATAATTGATTTACGATTTGTTTCTTTTGCTCCATTGTCAGTATAAAGAATTTTAAAATTAGAAATGAACAAAGGGAGGAGGAGTTGCTGTTTTTTCTTTTATTATCTACATTTTTTTTAACAATAAGTAATTGAATATTCTTTAATAACAAGTGTGAATGAAATTCCCATAACAGGCAGCCATACTAGTCTGGATAATATTACATTGTTTTAGCATTTCAATCTTGCTATTTTGACATCAGTTATCATAAAATTTTGCATTTCAATCTTGCTATTTTGTTGCTGATTATGCACTATGTTGATGTAGTTTGCTTTCTTTTTTTGTTTTTTCCGTTATCTTTTTAATGATTATATATTATCTCCTCACAGGGGCTTAAATAGCAGTTGGGTCAATATGTCAACTTCAAAATCATCAAAAGGGAGCACTAAAAGAAAAAATGCTTTTGGAAATAGATCTGATGTTGGTTGGGAGCATGGAATTGATGTTGATAACAATGGTAAAAGAGTGAAATGCAAGTATTGTGACAAAGTTGTCAGTGGTGGAATTTTCAGATTTAAGAATCACTTGGCTTGTACACATAAAGATGTAGAGCCATGCATTAGTGTACCTGATGATGTGAAAAAGCAAATGATGACACTTTTGGTGAGAGCGGCAGAAGCAACGGAAAGGAAAAGAAAGCAAATATATGGAATTGAAGAATCCGATGATGATGAGGTAGAACAAGTGCCTCTTAGGCAAAGAGGAAAGAATGCCATTGATACCTTCTTTAGAAAGAAAAGTGGTGCAATGCGGCCAAACCAAACAACCATGAATCAATACATGAAGAAAGAGTTGAGAGAAGATTGTTGCCAACAAATTGCTCGGTTCTTTTACACTAGTGCAATCCCATTTAATTGTGTCAAAAATCCAGAATTTGCAAAGATGCTTGAGCTGGTTGGTCGATATGGTTGTGGGCTTAAACCTCCTTCTTATCATGAGCTAAGGGTAACATATTTGAAGAAAGAAGTAGCTCGAACAATGGAATTACTAGAGGATTATAAGGCAGAGTGGAAGAAAACGGGTTCCTCCATCATGTCAGATGCATGGACTGATAAGAAGAGACGTTCTATATGCAATTTCTTGGTAAATAGCCCTAAAGGAACAGTTTTCTTAACTTCTTTGGATACTTCTGATATTTCCAAGACAGCTGATAAGGTCTTTGATATGTTAGATAATATTGTGGAGAAAGTTGGGGAAGAGAATGTTGTGCAGGTAATTACAGATAATGCTGCAAATTATAAAGCAGCTGGAGAAAGATTGATGGAGAAAAGAAAAAACTTATATTGGACTCCTTGTGCAGCACACTGCATTGATTTGATTCTAGAGGACTTTGAGAAGGAAATGAAAATCCATCGTGCAACAATTGCAAAGGGGAGGAGAATTACTACATATATTTACTCTAGAATTGTGCTTATCTCAATACTAAGGCATTTCACAAAAGGAAGAGACTTGATTAGACCTGGTGCAACTCGGTTTGCGACTTCTTATTTGACTTTGGGTTGCCTTAATGATCAAAAGGGTGCACTGATGAGCATGTTCACTTCCAATATGTGGAAGTCGACTAAATATGCACGCACACAAGATGGAAAGCGGATTCAACAACAAGTTTTGGATAGTAGATTTTGGAAGAATATTACTACTTGCCTTAAAGCTGCATTTCCTCTCATTAAAGTGCTTAGATTGGTGGATTCAGATGATCCAGCCATGGGCTTCATTTATCCAGAAATGGATAATGCCAAAGAGAAAATCAAAACAAATTTTAACAATGTAAAGAAAAGGTAATATCTTAACTTATTAGCTATGCACTTTTTCAATTTTTATTTTAAAGTTTAGTTTGCTAAAATGTATCATATTGTTATCCTTTGATGTAGTTATGAACCGGTGTTCAAGATCATTGATAAGAGATGGGAGCTTCAACTTCATAGGCCATTACATGCTGCAGCATATTATTTGAATCCTCGTTTCCATTATAGTCCTACATTCAAAGTTGATGCTCAGGTTAAAATAGGATTGTATGATTGCCTACATCGCATGGTCTCTAATGCAGATGAAAGGTGCAAGATTGACATTCAACTTGAACAATTTAAGGATGCTAAAGGATTATTTGGTATTGAAGCTGCAAGGTTGGCAAGGGATAAAAAAACTCCAGCAAAATGGTGGGATTCATATGGAGATGAATGTCCAGAACTACAAAAGTTTGCTATTCGTGTATTGAGTTTGACTTGTAGTTCTTCTGGTTGTGAGCGCAATTGGAGTGCATTTGAAATGGTATGATACAAATAATTTTTTTATTTTGTCTTTCCTTCTATCTATTATTGATATCATTAGTCTTATATATAACCTTATCAATTTCAGGTTCATACAAAAAGAAGAAATAGGCTACACCAGCAAAAGATGAATGATTTAGTATTTGTGATGCATAATTTGAAATTGAAGCAGAAGAATGATAGAAAAAATGATTGTAGTGCTAGCTTTACAGTTGATGATCTCTCATCTGATGATGAATGGATTGTTGAGGAAGAAAATATGTTTAATTCATCCAATGAGGATTTGTTGAATATTCTAAGTGCTGAGAGAGTAGAAAAAGATGATGAAGATATGGAGGATATTGCTGCACTTATAGATTTAGAGAGCCATGGAAGTAGGAGTCAAGATGATTTGGAGATTCATGATATTGATGTTACTGAAGATCAAGCACAAATGGGGAACTTAGAGGACATGGATGCTATTGGTAGTACTCATGATGTTGACATTGATGATGAGTATGAAGATGCCGATGACGAGGATGGAGACGAGAGAGCCGGTGGTAGCTTCGATGATGACAAAGCAATTGATGACTTCTTTTAGTTCCTTACTTCATTATAATTATTTATGCCGTACTACATTTTACATTTGGAATATTGTTTAAGACTTTTAAGTATTTAGTCTATAAATTAATGTATTATCTTACTTTCATTTTGCATACTTGTGAGTTGTGCCACGCATTGAATCACAAAATTAGTATATTTTGCCTTTAGGACATCTTTTGACGTCTATTTTACTTTTAATATCTATTATATGGTGTCCTGGTCGGTGAAGGTCGTCCGCTCTAAAAAGCAGGGTCAAAGGTTCATCCATTTCCAACACGCATTTTCCATATTGTTTGAAACCATTGAAAGAGACCAATTGTTTGAAATATGTTTCAAAATTGTCAAATCATGATCGACTGGCAGTTTGTGTAAAGCGATGCTTAAATAGCACGAAATTTATATTATACGTGCTTGTGGGAAAATAAATGAAAAATAAGATAATATAAGCATGTTTAACGTGTAGGTTATATGCTAATAAACTAGATTAACATGAACTTATCAAAATTCTATTACATCACCATTGATAAATTGTTAATTGTAATCGGATATATTACATAAATCTTATTACAAAAAATTAAAGGAGTAAATTTAACTATAAATTCAATATAATTTACTCTCTCAACTATATAAATAAAGTATTTGCAAGCAAATTTATGTCTATCGTAAAATCTTACGATTTCTCACGTTCCGATTCTATGGACCTCTTAGCGATTCTAGGTAGAAACTCGAGTTTGACACCATGATATAGGGTTTATACTAATTGCATATGTGGGTAATTTAAATGATGGTATCATAGACCCATGAGCTATTTCAAACATGAAACATAAAAAAACATTATGGATTTTTGAATGACTAGGCAACTCCAATTCATATGTTGTAGACCCAATTCTCTTGAGAACTCCAAAAGGACTGTAAAACTTCTTAGAAAGTTTGTGATAATCTCTAGCTAATGATGTGTGATGATAACACTGAAGCTCCATAAAAAATAAATCACCTTCACTAAATTCAACATCAGTCTGATGTTTATTAGCTTGTCATTTCATTTTGTCTTGAGCCACTCGTAGATAAATTTTATGGTATGTCAATAGTGCATCTCATGATTCAAGTTTGAATCAACTGCTTCTAATTGAGATTGACTCCTAAAGCATATAGTTGAGTGTAAAGGCTTCCTACCATATACTATTTCAAAGGGAGTCATCGTAGCTCCTTCATGATAAGAAACATTATAGGTAATTTCTGCATAATCCAAAAATTTTATCCACCCCTTAGGTTTATCAGTCACAAAACTTCTTGAGTATCATGGCAACACTCTATATAAGACCTCATTTTGCCCTTCCAATAGAGGATGATATGAGCTACTCATGCATCTTTGTTCTACTCAATTTGAACAATTTGTGGCAATTTTTTTTTGTAAAAACCAGATCCCTATCAGACACAATATAGCATGGGAATCCATGTAACTTGATAACTATTTGTAAAAATAGTTGAGCCACGTAGGTTGCATTAAAATTTGTAGGAAAAAACAACCATATGACAATACTTTGATAATCTATCAATTACCATAAAAATAACAGTATATCCAAATGAATTTAGCAAACCTGTCACGAAATCCATCGAAACATCCTCATAAACTTGCTTCGGAATAGGTAGTGGAGCCAATAAACCTGCAAGACTTCTAGTTGAATATTTCAATTATTGACAAACCATATACCTTTGCACATATAACTCTACATCCCTTTTTAAACCCTCATAATAGAACTGAGTAGCAATCCTCTTATAAGCTTTAAGGACACTTAAATATCAAATTGTGGGTATTACATGAAATTCAAACAATATAAGAGGAATTAAATGTGACTAAGGCACTAAAAATAATTTTTAGTCAACACATAGAAGACCATTCGTCCAGTATAGAGACCACTTTAGATTGAGTCCCTCCTCTAACTTATCTACTATTTCCTTAAAGGCAATTAATGAATTATACTTAGCCTTTAACTTATCACATAAAGCAAAATGAGGTTTAGAATAAGCCATGTACTGAAAAATGCCTTCATGTTGTCGAGAAAGTGAATCAGCAACTTCATTCTCTTGCCTTGACTTGTACACAATGGTGTAACTATAACCCATCAACTTTGTTAAGTATTTGTGCTGCTCAAGAGTTTAAATTACCTAAGCAAGTAACTCCTATAAATCCTATGATCTGCCTACATTAAAAAAATGAGACCCTAACAAATATTGTCTTCATTTTTTAACTGCTTCAACTATTGTAAATAACTCTTGTACAAAAGCAAAAGCTTTCAGTAAATGAGCTGGTAATTTCTTACTGAAATATGCAATTGGATGAGTGTCTTGCAACAAGACTGCTCCAATACCCATACCAAATGCGTCAGTCTCCACTATAAACTGCTTTTGGAAATTAGGTAGCCTTAAAATAGTTGCAAAAACCAGTGCTTTCTTTAATGTATTAAAGGTTTGCAAAGCCTCCTCAAACCAATGAAACCAATCTTTCTTCAACAAATTTGCCAGTGGTCCTACTATAGAAGCATATGACCTAATAAATCTGCAACAGTAACTTGATAGACCCAAAAATGCTCTCAATTGTTTCAAATTTGTTCGAACTAGCCAATTCAACACTACTTCCATTTTTTCCTTCTTTAGTTGGACACCTTCAGAGGACACAATGTGCCCTAAATACTCAACAGTTTGTTGGCCAAATGCACACTTACTTTTCTTAAGGAACACAATATTGTTACCTAAAATTTGTAATACTTAATGAAGTGTGTTAAATAAATGAGATTCTAATGACGTACTATATACAAATATGTCATAAAAAAAAAAAGAAAAAGCTCTGACAGACTTCCTTAAGTACGGTTTGAAAATTCTATTCATGATCTCTTGAAAAGTTGTTAGAGCATTGCTCAAACTTAAGGGCATCACTGAAAACTCATAGTGACCCTCATGAGTATAAAAATATCATTCAGATGCATTCAGATTTAGTGATATCTAGCACATAAATCCTACTTTAAAAATATAGTTACTTAATGAAGTTCATTCAATAATTCATCAATAACTGATATTGGAAACTCATCCTTAATAGTAGCCTAATGCTCTATAGTTAATGCAAAAGCACTAAGTTTCGTCATTCTTCACTAAGACACTAGAGAAGAAAGTGGGCTATTGTTATATTGAACTAATCCTTACTCCAACATGTCTTTCACTTACCTCTTAATCTTGTCTTTTCGAAAATGTGGATACCTATATGGTCATACATTAATAGTAGTAGTATTGTCTTTAAGTGTATCCGATGTTGGATTTCTCTAAGTGGGGGCAATAATGATGGTGGCTCAAAAATATGATGGAATCTGCCCAATAGTCCTTCAATGAGAGTATTGTGGGTAGTATCCCCTAAAGATACATCCAGCTGAGCCATCAATTGAAAATAACAAGCCACAGATTCATTTTTCAACATATGACGAAACTAATAATGAGAAATTTGAGAACTTTGTATTTATCCCCCAAAATAATAATATTTTCACCTCTATACACAAAATTCATAGTCTAATTAGTGTAATCAATGATCACTAGACCCAATGATGCGGATCTGGATATGCTCTGATGCACAAACTCGATAAAGATGTAAACTTTCTTTTTAGGTTTTTTTTTTTTCTTTCCAATAATATGAAACTAGCAAAAACAAGATGGATATGAATAAGTATATTGTTCAATAGATGCCACGAACAATAAAACCTAAACTAGTTTGTGTTTGGATTTGAGATTAATAGATGCCACAACCTAGAAAACTAACACGGAGTCAATGAAACAATATGTTCAATGACAATATTCGCCACAACACGATATAACTCACGAATTGATAAGAATATGTAAGATCCAAAGAGAAAAACAATCTCAATAAAATCAATTCAACCTTAAATAGGTTTCCACACTCAAAGTGTTCTAATAAAATACTCCAAATCTTTCTCAACATATGATAAATGGGACTATATATAGCCTCCATAAAGATAACTAGAAACCTTAATAAAATAAATAAAAATATCTAAAATCGTCTAAAGTGCGCTGGCAGCTCAAATAAGTGCGCTGGCAGCTCACTTGATTCTGTTCGTGAAGCGAACAAACGAAGGAAATTTGGGCCGGCCATGTGAGCCGACGGCTCACCCATCTGCGCCTGTGGCGCAAGCCCTAAGTAGCCGGCCTACTTTTTCTGGACACCCCAATTCACCCCGTTTCGTGCCTTGAACTTGCATCGTGTTGCTCGGACCTTTGGTACTCCTTTTCCATGACTTCGGGCGCCTGGATTCCTATCACCCAACTACTGCAACTATTAAACTCCTAAAACAAGATCAACCCCTTGAATATACAGAACAAAAGATGTGGAAATAAATTGAAAGTCGTATATCACCACTGTAACATCTTGACATTTTCCTTCATGACTCAATTTCTTCCCATTCCAATAAACACATGAAATTTATGAGAAGGAGAAAATAATAATCTCAAATGCATAGCCACTCTTGTTTAAATGAAATTATGGGTACTTCTTGAATCAATTAAAATTTATATAAGAGAGTTATTAATGGCTACTTGAAACCATAATGTTCTAGGAATAGATTCCCCATTCAATGCATGATAAACAATGGCGGCTAAATCATGAACATCACATTGATCCATGTCATTACTTTGTTCACATACCACAAATTTATATCTTCCTCCTCATTAGCTAAAAGAACTAAAAATTTAGCTTTACATTTTTGGATTTTGCTGTTTTTTTCATCACAATTAAAGCACAAGCCTTTTTCTCTCATTTCTTGCATCTCAGATGGTTGCAATCTTTGAATAAGAATGGAATTTAAAGTCTTTTGTGTTGAAGATGATACCTGCGATGTGGGATTCTTGAATTGTAAAGTACTTTTGTTCATAGTTTAAGAATCAAAAGTATTCTTAGCTACTACAACACTATCATTCAATTTGTCCTCATGTAAAGGCCAACCACATAGTATCCACCAAATCTGTAGGTCTACTAATTTGCACCTCTCTCCTTATATTGGTTTTATACCAAAAATAAACAACTCAATAGAAATGAATACGATAATCCTATTATTATGTTTGAGAGAGCCTCAAATTGGGTTTGATAATGAGAAATAGTAGAATTTTGAGTTAATTTGGATAATGTACCTTGTACATCCTCATATGTCGATGGTCTGTAAATGCATCCTTAGATTTTGTCTAGGTTATAAGACGTTTGGTCAAATACATCTACTTATACCATTGGAGAAAGGTCCCTCCATTGCAAATGAACAAACAATTAACCTTTAATCTTCACCAAGATGATGAAAAAAAAAATTGCTCTACTATAAACAACCATACTAGCGCATCATCGTTAAAGAACTTTGAAGTTTCCAATTTCATGCCTTTCAGCAATGTATCTATTGCTTGAAAACTTTTTAAAGATGATGAATCTTTCCCAACGATATTAAATTGAACTGCTGAACTAGTAAACTGATTTTGATTCATCTTTAATTTCTCTATGTGAGTAGTTAGCTGATTTAAGTTTTCTTGGATACCCAACAAAGTAGACTTCAAGAAATCCATGTTTGCAGCTAGTACCAAAGCTCTAGTTTTGGATGCCATCAAGAAAAATCAAGAATGGGAGCACTAAATAATATGCTCTTACTATTGAATACACTGTTGTTTAAGTTGGAA
Organism: Combretum micranthum; assembly: GCA_024138025.1. NCBI lineage: Eukaryota > Viridiplantae > Streptophyta > Magnoliopsida > Myrtales > Combretaceae > Combretum > Combretum micranthum. Next base: position 210,814 of record JAMXBD010001847.1, on the reverse strand, counting down.
TATAAAAGCCTCTCAAAACCCTTGCAACTCCTCACACGAGCCACATACAGTTAAGTCACTAATCTATTCTTCTTCCTCTATGATACTTCTATAAAATCCTTAGATGCCAACTTGTTTGAATGTGTTTTTCATGTGTTTATTGAAAGAATGCAAATGCAATGTGCCATTAGTGTATTCGAGCTACCATGCTCCTAAACCCTAATTGCAGGATGTAATCTCTGATCTCCTCTTTTTTATTTCATTTTCCTTTTTATACATTTAGATCTAACTAGATCTAGTTATAATAACTATTGATCTAGCTATAGAAGTTGTAATTTCAGTTGTTAAGGTTATCCTCACTAGCTATTACAAAAAATCCTGTATCTAATGTGACTTCTTCTTGACTCATGTACTAAATCATTGAATTGTATAATTGCAGTTTGCCTTTATGTGGGCTTTATGATTTTCTCCACTTATCAACATATAAAAATGTAATTTATTCTAAACATAATTTTGTTTATTTGTTTTCTCTTCTTGAGTTAGCCATTGAGGTTTCATTTTACTATTTTATTTAATATATTATGTTTTATGTGTTTGAAACCATATAGCAATCATATATGATAATTTGGTTTGTATTTTGCATGTTTTTCTAATGAGTCTATAATAAATTAATTGACTTTATTTGAGTTGTCGTATAATTTTCTTCCCTAAATATCTATAAACATATAATAGAGTACTAAATATAGTTGATTTTTTCCTCTTTTCCTTTTTAGTCCCCACTTAAGGTTTCATTTGATTTGATTTGATTTGATATATTTTGAGTTTTATGGATTTGAATTCACACAACAATGGTATATTAGTTGAAAAGAAAATTAATAATTTGTTTTACATTTGATCTTTTGCATATTATTTAAGTTATTACTTAAATTGATACTAAATGTAAGTAGTGTTTTTTGTATTAATGTCTTGCATTATTAGTTCTATCTTCATTCATTGGATTTTTTTTTTCAAATTGCATATTGCTACTGTGCTTCTCGATGGCAGCCTGGCAGGGATTCCAGATTTCTCATAATTTCTCCATTTTTAGATATAAATTTGATATTATTTTTAATTTTTTTTCAGTCTTTTGTTAGCATATGCATATATTTTTTTAATGTTGTTTTTACCTAAATTTTATAGTTATTTTTAATTATTAGTTACAAATTCCTATCATGATACATGAATAGTGTAATATCGGTTCATAATGAAAATTTGAATTTTGCTATGTACAAATTCTCATAATAACATCTGCATAATTTTTTTTTTAGGTAAACAATTACTTTTTGGATGAAGCAAATCAAATGTGATTAGTGTTTCTTTAGTTAACAAATATATTGCATCACTCCAATTGTATATCTTCTTCTTCTTATTCTTTTCCCCTCTAAGTATTTTCTAATTTGTTTATGCATTATCTTATTTTTTTATTTCTTAAATTATCAATGATGTACATAAAGTCTGAATTAATATTATATTTATATTTACATGTGTTTCACTTTCTATGTATTAAATTTTGTATTATATTTCATATTTTTCTTTAATAGATTAAGATGTACTTTAATATATTCATTTGGAAGTTATAAAAATGAGAATCTATCTTTTAATATATATTACTATCCACTTGACGGATATAGATTTTTTATATTCAATCAAAATATTTATATACGTACATACATATATACATATTAATACAATAATAACAATAGTAAAAAAAAAAGTTTATATTAATGTTTATGATATTGAAACTACATTAAAGATAGTCAAACAATATTACTACAATATTAAAGACAATTGAACTATATATTTTTTTTATGGAACTTCTACGGTCACCATTGAATTAAGTTGATTATTAAATATTAACGTAAAATGAATAAATATTGAGGGTTTGATTACAGTTCTAATTAGAGGTGGGGCCGGCCCGCATCGGTCCGCGGGTTAAACGGGATAGATTATTTTGGCCCGCTTTTAAACGGGCCAAAATTTCTTAGCTTGGGCCAGACCCGCTTTGGCTAAATGGGCCGGCCAGCGAGCCAAATGAAAATTTTTTAATTTTTAATTTTTGATGTTAGATTATATAAAAATTAGAGTATTTAAATATTTTAAGGTTATATATATATATTATATATATATATCAAAAATTAATTTTGTTACCATTTTGATTACTTAGAAATGAAAACAAGTTTTTAAAATAATTTATTAAATATCATATTACGTTTAAATCAATAAATATATACTTAAAAAAATGTTATAATGCTTATGATTCATGTATTAATTTATTTTTTCTTAATATATATTTCTAAAATAAAAAATAAGTTATTGTATTATGCTTTTTCTTACATTTTTCCTCTCTTTCTTTTTTTTTTTTTTTTAAACTCCTAGCCTGTGGGCCAGGCCAATTTGGCCCACAATTAAACTGGTGAAAACAAAATTGGCCGCGGCCCACTTTTTTGAGCGGGTAAACGGGCCGGCCCGAGAGCTACGGTCCTTATGCCTAGCTCTAGTTCTAATAAATCTGAAATATTTGATGATCAAATAAAACCAATCTCTTTAAAAGAAGCATAGAATCGTACACTTTTCCTTATTTTATGTAATCTCATTATGAAGACCTTTTGAGTTATTAGTGAGAAATGAATATGAGAAGAAATATAAAAGAAAATTGGATGCAATTAGTAGTGTTAAGGAAAATCTAGATACTTTTAATTTTTACTAAAATAGAATGAGGTGTAATGTAACATTATTAATATATTAATCATTTTTTAAATAACATTGAAAAAGAAATTAATGATTTTTAAACAACATTACTAGAATACTAATAAAGTCAAACTATATTTAATTTATTAAGTAAACTTCATTTTTTCTTTAGAAAACCTTTTTAATGAGCTTTCTTACATTACTGCGAAAAGAGTAGTTAGAAATGATAGAATATAAAAAGAAATATAAGAGAGTTTTTTTCTAATTTGAATTTATTTAAGAAATAAGGAGAAGGAAAATAGAAAGAATATCATTTGCTATCATATATGGAGGTGTAATATAAAATTACTAATATATTTATTACTATATAAAATGACACTTAGGAATTATTTCCTACTTGAATCCTTTCCCCATAATTGCACCCTCAAACCAAGACGTGTTTAATAATTTCCTTTAAACTATTTTTCCTTTTTTTTTTCGCTTCTAGCTATTGTACAAACCAATTTGTTTAATTTATATAGCCATTTGGTGACCAATTTCTATTAGTTTCTAAACATAAGCATCACATGTGAATATTTACTAAATAATATATGCATAAAAATAGCTGTTAACACTTTTATGTAATTTAACATAAATAATTATCATGCATAGCATTATTATTTTTAATATTATTTTATATATAGCAGCGACCTCTTGAGATTAAATTTTATTAACATATTTTAAAACAAATTTAATTAATATATTTGTAATGTATTATTTTATTATGCATTACTTCTTATTTATATGCATAACCAAAATAGTTTATATTTTATTTTTTCTAATTTTCAAGGTTTCTTAATTCTTTTGCTTTTTAAATTTCATTAGATCACCATTTTTAAGTTTTTGCACACGCATCACAGATATGTCGTTTGTTAGTAAGGTTCTATATATTTATATATATATATATATTCTATGTAATATCTTATATATGAAATACTTAATATACAATTTATGACACCTAAATTATGTTTCTTTATACATCTACATTTATTTGTTTTATTTCTATATATATCTAAACTAATTCTACATATATCTATTTGCTCAACTTTATCTACAGATGCTATCCTTTCATCTATCATGTTTGCAGTATTACCTGTATCTATCAGTGCATCTAATTCTATTGTTTGTGTCTTAAAGAATAATCTTGTCTAGATATATACTCCTATGAATTTTATAACATGCCTTTCTTCTGGACTTGACATTTTTAATTCTTTTATCCTTTCTAGAGATGTATTTGCCTCCCATGTAGCTTCTTATTGCACATAACATAACATGTGTTATACATTACATATGATAACATGTTGCACATTATGCATTTATTGTACATTGTAACTAAATAATATAATATTATAGATGAATTTTTAGCATGAAAATTCACAAATTGTGATATATACATATATATTTTACATAACATGTGTTATATATATTTTTATGATATTTATTATGACCCTCTCAATCTTTCAATCCTATGTTCGTCCGTAAAAGATTAATATTAGAAAAGACCATTAACCAAATACTTTAAGGTTTTGGGATTATATATGGTGTCAAACTTATAGTGTTCCTTTTAGCATTGACAATTCGTATTATAGTGTCATACCTCATATCTATGTCTAAACAGGTTCATGTTTAATAAACCTCAACCTATGATCCAATCCATTTATTAATCATGTATGAAAACCTAAACTCATAACCTAACCTATTTATAATATGCCTCATGTCTACTCATTTATTTATTGATAAAACATATAGAGGTATATGGATCCTATGGAAATTTTAATATTTTGTATTATCCTAAAAAGTTAATATTTTAAAATTGTAATTATCTTAGATAGACATATTTAATGAAATATTTAAGATATATTAGTCATAAATAATTAAAAAAATAAATTATAATACGTGACTTAATGTGTTGTTAAATAAGTATGATATTAGTGAATAATAATTGACAGTGATAAGAAAATGTGTCATACATTTTCAACCAATAGATATATAACACATAGATTATGTAGATAACACTTTAGATATTTGTTCTATATGTTATATAATTTATATAACATATATATATATATATTATGCTAGTTATATACATATCAATATAATATATGGTATGTATAATTTCTAGTTCATATATACTTTATATGCTATATATATGCATTATATTAACCTATATCTATATGCTACTTGTATGTTATATATTATATAAATTTTTATAATATGTTACATATAATCTATATATTATGTTGCAAACAAGCTTTTATATAACATATTCAATTAATATAACAGGTAAATTATAACATATATATTATATATTTATAATGGGTAAATAACATTGGAAGGTCACAACGTTTGGTGGGTAAGTTCATTTGAGTTAAAGAAGTAAATTAATTGAGGTCACCATTGACACGTGTAATATGAGAAAAATTTAATTTAAAATTAGAAGATTTGACACGTTATGACATGTGCTAATGGTGATCTTAATTGATCCATTTTCCTAAACGTTGTGACCTCAAATGAACCACTCGAAATGTTATTACCTTAAATGGACTTACCCTGAAATGTTGTAACGTATTATGTAATTTACTCTATATAACCTATATATATATATATATATTGCTCTTTAACTTACATATATATATAATATATATCTTTACAAACTATAAATGTTATATATAAAATCTATAGCTTAATGTGTGTGTGTGTGTATATATATATCTATATATTAATAAATATTCATATATTATATATGATCCATATTATGTATAATCTAACCACTCTATAAATATTTTATATACAATTTCCATCTCAATATAGATATTTATATAATATATTATACCATTATCTTTACATAACATATAGATTATATATTTATAGCCCATAGGTTTTATTATATCTATGTGTTATATACATATTTGTTATAGATGCTTGGTTTACATGCTATATGATATATATATATAATATACATATGCTATACATATAGCGAATAAATCAACAATATATTAATGCATACATTATATATATTTTATTTGTTAAATATATATATATATATATTTTATATATGTTATGTGTATGTGCAATATATACTTTATAATACACTATACGTAAATATAATTTACTTCTTATGTGAATAGTTTTATCATTTTGTAATTTAATTAGGAGTAATAATACTATATTTAAACAAAATGAATATAAATATTTTAACTAGTTTGTGGGTTTGTAAACATGTTTAGGTAAAATGCAAGCCTACACATATTTAAATATATGTCATTTTCGCGTTTGACCTGTTTATCATTCATGCTGATTTTTACTTACCCAAACCTTTTTATATTCGTGTTGTGTAATATCCAAGTTTACAGATTGAGTCATAATAAATTGCTAATGCTAGTTCCTTCACAAGATCAGTTTGTAGAATTTCTTCTTGCTTAAGCCTGCTCCTCTCCTTAACAAAAGTTCATTTAAATCATTTCATACTGTTAATCTTCAAGATGATAAATTGAAAAGTGTATAACTTACAAGTTATAAATATAATAAAAAGAAATTGCCATAGTGGATTAAAAAGAATTATCAATATAAAATGGCAATAGGTACGAATATTTTATAAACTACCACTAATTTACAATGCTATAACCTTGATTTCTTATAGTAGTTTAGGTAGAAACATATATTATAATCATCTCGCTTAAATAATTTTCACTCTTTCCAATTTACATTATATAAAAATTAAAATTTTAATAATATTTTATATCATTAAATAAAGAAACGTATGTAGCAACTTGATTATTTACTCAAGTTGGTTTTTGGACGTTGTAAAGTGTGTTTTGGTCTAAAAATCTACTTTTTTTTTTTTCATGTTGGTGTTATTTTTATATTCATAGCTAATCATCTTATTTTTCATTTTCAATTTCATTTATCAATATTAGCTTTAAGGGAGATAATGATTTAAAAAAAAAAAGTGTGAAAGTAAAAACACAAAGTAGGGTGAGTGGTAACCCAATATTAAGATGTATCTTTGTAGATCCAGTAGGTTTTAGGTCGTTATTGAAACTCATATCATAACTTGTAAATATATATATATATATATATATTCTAAAATTTGCTTTCCTAAGGTATAGTATGGGTAGAATACTTTCATATCCTATACCGATAGGTATATTTATTTATGATATCCAATACTTAATTAAAAAATTATCAAATATTACTTATATATGAAATATAAATAAAAAGTCCATATAATCTAGGAAGCCTATAAATTAAAAACTTAAGACAATCATACTTGATAGAAACTTCTACAGTCTTGTCATCTAACGATTCAAATAAATATAAAAATTGGTATATTAACTATTTTAATTATGCAATCACAGTTGCTTCTAAATCTAAGATATTGATTAGTTGATAGGATTAGTTATATTAAAATTAATAATGGAACCATAGAATTTTCTTAGACGAAAAACTACTTCTCTCATTTTTCTTTTCTTTTCTTATTTGTCATATATCTTCCTATTACATTTTCCATTTCTTTCCTCTTATCCTCCCTCATTTGGCAAGTAATAATTGCCAAATGCCAACCTAGTCTAGTGAAGTTAAGGGTAGCCACATAGGTTTTGGTATGATTGGTATGTTGAACTAAATATTACGGATCGATTTAATTTTTTGAATTGAACCAAACCATACAATTTGGTTTATAATATTTTTTTTATCCTAAAAAATAGTTTACTCCGATTTTGTACACAGTTTGACTTGTTATCACAAATCATCTAGGATTGTATATTGGATTATATATAATATTATTACATAAAATCACTTTAAGAACAAATAAATGCAAGTTTGAGCACTTAATTATATTGGCTTTATCCCATTTTTTATACAAGCACATTAAATAAGTAATTTAATAACTTGGGTAAATTACACTAAAAGGTCATAATGTTTCTAGTGGTTAAAAAGATGTTATAATATTTAGGGAAGTAGATCAATTGAAGTCAACACATGTTAACAAGCAAAATATTCAAAATTAAAACTCAAAAGATTTGATATATTGTGACATGTGTTAATGATGATCTCAATTGATACACTTCTCTAAATGTTATAACCTTTTTTTTAATCACTTGAAACCTCTTTTTAACCACCTGAAATGATGTGATTTGAAATAAATTCATCCCCTGAACATCCTGACCTTCTAATGTAATTTACCCTTTAATAACATTAAGTCATTGGTTCTTAACCTACAACAAATAGTAGAAATCACACATTGAGAGTTTATAAAACTTTAATTCCACCAACTCCTACGCATAAGATAATGCAGTCATATTACATGTTAAAGTCTATTTTTCATAAGCCCAATTAGGTTTCTTTTATTTTATTTTGATAAAAATTTATTTTGTGGCGAAAATGGGGCTTCTTTTAGGGGGTAGTTGGGCCATTTAAGATGGTCAACCAGGTGGCTAACCAACCAAGATAGTTAATCATCCTAAGCTCTAAAGATTGACGGAATGACTGGTTTTAAGCCTTAGGCTTTTACTTAGCTTTAATTCATTGTTTACTTCAGTGGATGACTTCACTAGGGACATTGTCACACACTATGTATCACATCAACTCACCAATCGTTAGGATCTTCGATCATAGGTAAACACAAGCAATAAACAATTATTTTCACTTTGATTATGAATTGTTTTATATCTTGACATCCACAATATAACAAGTAAGGTCATGAACTTAAGTTTTAATTATTCAAATTTACAATTTTCTTTATCTCACTTAAACTTGAATCAGAATATAATTTTACAATTCCACACTTATTTTTATTTAAGATGGATTCCTAATTACTAGGTCATAAATAAAAAATCTTTTGATTTCACCCAAGGAATATGTAATTATATAGCTATCAAGATTCTTCCAACTTACCCTTAAAAACTTTTCAGTATAGATTAATTATTCTCTATCCATCGTAATCCCAAGACATACACCCTTTTTATAAATAACCAATAACTAATAAGTCTTACCTATATATTGATTATTACTCTCCAACCATCAATTATTAAGAGAAAAAGCATATTTCAAAACTAACTATAGTTGTATAATTATAACAAAGCTAACTTAATATAATCTACACCTTTATTTATAATAATCTTATTAATGATCAATTTATCACACTTTTAGTTAAATAAATTTTATCTTATTATAATTACAAGTATCAGCTATTACTATATGCTAATTTAGTTAAAGTTTTAATTTTTTAAATTTATGTTAGATATGTAGCTAAAAACAGTAGGTTTTTTTAACTAAGTCAATTAGTGGGAAGTTAGCTTTTATTAAATAAATTAAGGTATTAATTGATTAAAGATACCATTAATTTTCTCAAATTAATTTATTTATCTATCTTCTAATTGTAGTGTCATGATGATTTGGTTCCTCTCTCATGATCTTTTGGTTTTTCTTTTTACCTAAACATACACCATTAATTATCGAAAATAAAAATGGTTTGTTGGATAATTTTTATTTATAACAAAAACATCTTATAAGTTTAGGGATATATCAATGTTTTTTCTAGTAATATTATAACGTGGATTAGTCCATTCACATATAATCCCGGAACCAAATTGCATTTTTCTCTGGATTTACGGGCTAAAAGGAATTACACTTGTACTAAAATCTTAATTAGGCATTGGTCTTTTGCTACAAGCCTACAACCTTGACACTACATGTTTCATTGACTGAATAAAGAATAAAAATTTCCTTTTGATTATATCATTAATGTAAAGAGATGCAATTGCGACGAATCCCTCTATCTGGTCAAGCAATTCAAGCAAGAACACGGCTCTTATTAGAAGGAAAATTTTAAATTGTTTTACATAATAACAAGGGTGAAATACCTATCTATTATCCCAGCAAAAGTAAAAATTATACAAATATAATTTAGATGAAATTAATTATAATTTTACATGTGTATCATATTTTTAAGATGCGATACAATAATATACTCAAAAAGTATCTCATCATATATTGCATTTTATATGAGCAATATAAGTATGTATCGCATGTTGAATATGCGATATGGATATATTATTTATATATATATATGTGTATCGCATGTCCAACATATGACATAAAAAAATTTTAATATGCATGTTGAACATGCGATACGAAGGTATTTATATAATCAATTTTATCTAAATCATATTTATATATATATATAATATATATTATCAAAATTGGTGAGTAAACAATAATTAATAATACTACTTGTAAGACTACGAGATAAAACATGAAAAGGGGAGGAAGGATAGGAAGAATAACACGCAAAGTTCACCCGATCCATATTTAGGATCGACAGCCTTGCCTTGGGTTTTGCAAACTCATCCAAGGCTTTGATGCATAACAATATTTGTTTAACTAAGAGAAAAGACTGGCTTGGCCAGCAAATAATAATATAACCATTTTATTCGTCCTATCTGACGTATCATCGGAACATAAATGACAAAATTAATATAATCAAACCACAAGTCGGATTATGATATGAATTGGATACTTTATGTGGAAGAATGGCTTTTGACGGATGACTTGGCATATAGAAACAATATTGGGAGGCACATCTACCTTCCCCAGTTCTTTACATGAATCATTTGGGTGGTTTGGAGACACAAAATGGAGTACTTAGGTGGCTTTCAGTGCCTGTCTTGAGATTTAAACCTTGCAACCACATGATCATGAAGTTTTAAAAGATCCAAGTTCATTTTTGAAAGCCGCTGTTGTCCTGTGTATGAGACGTTGGAATATAATCAGGTAGTTTTCCAAGGTGAACGGGCTGTTTTTTGCAGGTACAGTCACGAGGTTTTAAAAGGATTTTACCTTTGCACTTATTTTCGAGGAGGATGGTTCTTTTCAAAACTGAAGAATGGAAAACAATTCCAATCTGCATATTCTTTAATAGCCCAAGGTTCAGTCCTCTAATTTTATGGTTCCGAGAGCTTCCCTTTTTCATTTGCTTGTTTCAGCAAGTTGTAGCCTTTTATCACTGACCAGACCTTCATGTATACATAAGCTTTTCCTGTTGATGCTGCTAATTTGAATAGTTAAAATTATGTTTCAGCAAGTTGTAGCCTTTTATCACTGACCAGACCTTCATGTATACATAAGCTTTTGCTGTTGATGCTGCTAATTTGAATAGTTAAAATTATGTTAAGATGGTTATGATTATTCTTTGTATTAAAAATGGTATTTAGGGTTAAGCCTATTTTAGCTGGCAATGCTTCTCTTGAATTCTTGAATTTTCTTAGTTATTGAATGAATCTTTAATTTATACAATAAGACTATTTATAATAATGGTCTTAGATCTCTTATTTTTGTATTGAGCATTCGCTAATTCCTAATTAATTGCAATATCAAACTAATTTTCTCAACTGCCCCTAATTTTGTGACACATTGACCATGATTGCTAGCAACATTAAATTTAGAAAAAAAATTGGAAAAGGTTAGTTGTTAATTGTTCATATAAGGTCAAATGTGGCTTTCCTTTTCATCGGTGGTAATGGTTTGCGGGGGGTGGGGTGGGGGGTATGTGTGGATGATGGGGCGGGTGTTGTATTGGAGATTATTTGTTGTTGAATTCATTTCATGATAATTAGATCTAGTCAAGACAAGGATCAAACATATGCTGTTGATGGACTTCCTTGTTTCATGGTCAATAACCTGTTTGGCTGACACCTTCCTACTCTAAATGTGCAGGTCCTTTTGTAGATATGATCAGCTCGGCCAAGAAATAACTCAAATTGCACTTCCTGCAGCACTGGCTTTGACAGCAGACCCTCTTGCATCTTTGGTTGACACAGCATTCATTGGCCAGATAGGTACTCTTACCTGTTTTACATAATTGAAACTCTGGTGTCAAATGCAATTTCTGGAAAAAAGTAATCTGAGGTAGTTTGATGTGTCGATTATCTATAAGCAATTGCAGGGTACTTCCATTTGACAGTTTAAAAAATGTTCATCTCTTTTGGTATTTAAATTGGAACGAAGTTACTATTTACTCATTAGATCCCAACTGCTGCTATGTTTTTGCAAGCATGTTTGATAGAGGGAAGACCGTCTAATCCATAGAGCCATTCCCCTCTTGACATCCCTAACAATGTTGGCAGTTTATCTATCCTCTGAGGAGGAAGAAACTTAGCCCATATGGTAACAATGACCCATCATCATTGTTATAAATCGTAATATGGCTGCTTCGTCTTGGGAAATTTATGTTATTTTAGGAGTCTTTATGTAATTTGGTGACTAAAATTTGTATTTTTCTTAATTGTAATCATTAAGTAAATTATTCAGATCTGTAATTTCTCTACAAATATTGAGTGAAAAAGACTTCATTGATTCAATAATAATACAAGTACAAGGTGCAATGCATGTATATAAGAGATTAGAGTCTTAAGCCATAATATAATGTGGCTGAATTGACCTTTACATAGTAAAATGTAAAATATAAAAATATGTATACAATGATAGTTAAAGTAATCCTCATTTTTCTAGGGCCATTACAACGGAGAGAGGGATTTTAATCTTTCTCTCTCACTTGAGGGGACAAGGAAGATGCCACTAGGACTATGATTTTAGTCATTATCCTCTTTTTCTGTTATTAAAATTCTTAGAATATCCTATATTTTTAGTGGCGTGGTTGATTCTCTTAAATGAATTTCTTTTATTCTTAGCAAGTATAGAGTCACGGGCTTATACAAATATCTCAATGAATAAAGGAGCAACTAAACCTATGGGAAAAAAAAAAAGAGATGTATTCTCGAGGAAGATGAAGAAATCAGAGAGTTCTATTTAACAATGATGCAGTTAGACTGGGGAATACTCAATATAATCATAAGTAGCCTCTTAGGACAGTCAAAATGGCTTTGACATGTTGCAGTATACAATGGCATGCCTTAGGACAATACATTTGATAGCATCCTCAATCCTATAAACTCTTTTGATACTATAATGTCTTAAAGTACTATGAAGGGCATGGAAAGTGGTTGGAAAACAAGCTTACCCTTCTCTATGAAGTGCTCCAAGTAATAGACACGGCCAGGTGCATGCGACTGTGTACATTCCTACATTTTGTACATGAAAAGAAACACCGAGAGAGGCTTAAATGCCTTTATTGAGGCATCTTAGCAGCATGATACCTTTGACTATTCAGTGATCATTTATTTTTCCTCGTACAGGTCCTGTGGAACTTGCAGCTGTAGGTGTATCCATAGCACTCTTTAATCAAGTGTCAAAAATTGCTATATTCCCTCTTGTCAGTATCACAACATCTTTTGTTGCCGAAGAGGATGCTGTTGGAAGCATAAGCCCTGAGAAGGCTAATGAAGATGTGGAGTCATGTACTGAAAGGAAAGAGTTGATATCCCGACATGGTATGAACTTCTCATTTCATGGCTACATCCATCCTTGAAGGAAGCTTTACTGCTCTTCTGGGAAAATTATACACCATAGTGTCCAAGTCAAGTTTAAATAGAAAATAAAAATTTTAAGTGGTTTAAATAGAGATAAACATTTAGTGCAAATGAACATTATTAAAATAGTGCAAATAAGAATGTCGTTTCTTTTAGATAAAGGATGAAATTAAAGAATGAATAATTTGTGTATTTAACATGCCATGCCACAAGGATCTAACAGAGTCAAGTGTCATCCTATATCTATACCAATCTATGTCGTATTCATCCTTTATTTGAATCATTAAAAAGTTTCATCTCTATTTTTATTGTAATTTCCCACCTTCATCCTTTTTTCATAGTTTCCATCTGGCTGCTTAAGCTGAAATAATCTGGTAATCTAATTTAATAATGAAGTTGTTAGTTTTGTTTATTTTTTAAATGTTCTTTTACAAAGTGTTATTTCAGAGTCCAGCAACAATGAACATGACTCGCAACCATTTACCGTCTTTGATTCGTCAGAGCCTGAAAATAGGAGCAGGAGAAGACACATACCATCAGCTTCATCAGCATTGTTTATCGGTAGCATCCTAGGTCTCTTGCAAGCCACTTTCCTCATATCTTCTGCTAAGCCACTTCTAGGTTTTATGGAGTTGGTCCTGTGAGTATCATTCACCTAGCAAAAGTATTAAGCATTCCTGGATTGCAATTTCTTGCTTACACAAAATTGAATCCTTTTCCCTTCTCAGCAAATCCCCTATGCTTACTCCTGCACAACAATACTTGACAGTAAGGTCACTTGGTGCACCGGCAACTCTCCTTTCACTGGCCATGCAAGGAATCTTCCGTGGATTTAAAGACACAAAAACTCCTTTATATGCAACAGGTGTTTTTTTCGTTTTGAAAATTTCTTGCTTTCTGTTTTCTTTGGGCTGCAGTTTAGTTAAGGGTGTGTATTTTGGGAAGGCTTACTACCATGCTGTATTCATTTTGGTTGGCATTTTTCAGTTGCAGGAGATCTAGCCAATATTATTCTAGACCCAATATTTATATTTGTTTTCCGTCTGGGTGTTAGCGGTGCAGCCATAGCCCATGTAATGTCACAGTAAGTATCATCTCAGACATGGTCAAGATAACGAACTCATCTCATTAATGTTCTATGCTTATATTCTTATACTTGCTATTTAAGAATTATTTCTTTCAATTTACATTTCAGGTATCTAATCTCTCTGATACTCTTGTGGAGATTACAGGGGCAAGTTGACCTGCTACCTCCAAGTATTGAGCATTTACAATTGGGTCGATTTTTGAAGAACGGTATGATCATGGTTCATCTATACTAAATGCATCAGTACTGGCACTCATATCAATCAAACTCGAAGAGAGCATGTTCTTTTCTTTATCTCTCTTTTTCCAGTTAATATCAGAGAACCTAAATTTTTGTCTATTTATTAGACAATGGGACTTTTATCTGATTCCAAAACGTTTGCTTGAGCTGCTTGATCAAAATGAGATGTTCTCAGAAAGCATCATTTCCTGAACTTTTTTGTCATGAAGGAATGGCAAGGACTTACTTGTCTATTTTTTGTCCACTGATATACCAGTTTATGCTTTTGATGAGAGTCATAGCTGCGACATTCTGTGTGACCTTAGCTGCATCATTGGCAGCACGCCAAGGATCAACAACCATGGCAGCATTTCAGGTGTGCCTGCAGGTTTGGTTGGCAACATCACTCCTTGCGGACGGGCTAGCAGTGGCTGGGCAGGTAAAAAGCATTCCTTCTCTTTTCCATTCTGGATGTTTCAATAATTTAATTTCAACTTTCCACATACTGCAGAATTCTTGATATGCAAAAGCATATTAGAGAGAACCTTTGTGGGTTTTCATTAAGGGCATACAAAAATCAAAGATGCTTAGAGATCATTGCTGATTGTTTTGTTCATCTTTCTAGTACACTTGTAATAGATAGATATATTGTCTTAATTGCAGGCAATCCTAGCTAGTGCTTTTGCTAACAAAAACTATGATAAGGCCACAGCAACTGCGTCTCGAGTTTTACAGGTTCTTACATTTGTTTTGAATGATATTGCACTTGTTGCAATAGAAACACTCTAATAGAACTAATTCAACTACCTGCAGTTAGGACTAGTCCTGGGGCTGGTATTAGCTGTCGTTTTGGGAGGAGGATTACATTTTGGAGCAAAATTGTTCACAAAGGACATTATTGTCCTGAATGTCATCAGCATAGGAATTCCAGTAAGTGTTTTTTGTCTGTGTTCATGAACATTTGGTCTGGTCTCAGATGTTAATGATGATGGAATGACATTTCTATGTTGGATTTCTAGTTCGTTGCCTCAACTCAACCCATCAATGTTTTGGCTTTCGTATTTGATGGCATCAACTTTGGAGCATCTGATTTTGCATATTCTGCATATTCCATGGTGAGCTCCTGTAAATAGTACGAAGTCCCTCAAAAAGTTTCCACTACTAGGAGTCAAGGACATAGTATGACTGTTTATGGACGATAAATCATAATAATGCAATCATACTGACATGATATGTGCAAGCTAAACATTTTCTTTTTTCACAACAATCAGCAATATCACAGGACAAATGTAAATCTATTTCAGTTAATTTTTCACAGTGAAAAGACCATTCTAAGTTGCGATAATTATTCTTCAGGTCACGGTGGCAAAGTTAGCATCCTATGTTTATTAGCTCTCTCAGCTTCTCATGGATTTGTTGGGATCTGGGTTCTTTAACAATATATATGAGTCTTCGAGCACTTGCTGGACTTTGGAGGTACTTTCTCATGAATCTTCATATGATCTCCTTATTCTATCTCTGCAATATGACATAATCACAAGTGACAATTCATGGCATAATACATTTTTGTTTTTTGAATACTGCCCACTCGTTTGATGTTTCTAAGTCTCACCTTAAAGTGTCATCAATCTACTTCATCTGCAGGATAGGAACTGGGACAGGACCTTGGAAGTTTCTTTGGAGCCAAGGATCTGTTAGTCCCATCTCTGAAATCCAGTTATAGCTTCTCATATTTCATTCGCATTTGATATTTATACGGCAGCCAGGCTTTCTCTTCCCTTTCTATGCTGTGCTGTTTGGGAAGATGGTTTCAGAATTCCTTCATTTTGTCATATAATACCTGCAATGGGATTTCTCATATTGCTTTTGTACATAAATATCAATATTGATTTCAGATACATTGGATTTAAGATTCTATAGAAAAAATCATGTTATTGCTATGAGATATTTATTACCATAGGAAGCATTGAGCGGTAGGCCTTATTATTTTGAAGAAACACCGAAAAGGGAACCCTGTGTATGGACTTGTCTTGTACACAATTTGAAGATTTAACGGTTAGGTTGTTGGTAACTGGCATTTTCTGTCCCAGTTATGATCATTAGGTGTCACTTGCCTTACATTAACTGTATTTTCCATTCATCTTCTGAAAATTGTTACTTTTGGAGGCATATTTCTGTAGGTCAGTCTTTGATTATTCATGTCGCTCTACTGCTTATAACTTCTTCCTTAATAACACACTCGGCGTCGGACACCTTACCATAAGAAACTGAGCTTTTTAGAAACACAAACACCCTTCCTAGTGATTCGTAATTCATAATTCCTAGCAATTCTAGCACCAACTGGCATTGTAACGTCTTGGATGGCTGTAAAAGCAATGCTGAAGTGTGAAAAAATGGAGCATTCTACTTTGAGCATGTCGATGTTTGTCCTTTGCTTCAGCACAATGATCTGGGCTGGTGCGTGGGTCCTCACCACAAAAAAATGGTCACACATGACGATGCTACTCTGTGGTGCAGCATGGAGTGGCTAGGTTCATTTCCTTTTTGCACATCCTGTTGAAATGATTCTCGCAAGCGTGAAATATCTTGAGGTGTTCCAATTTTAATGAGGTGTTTACACATACTGCAAATTCTATCAATATTCGGCTACTTAGTTTAGGGAAAAAGAATAAAAATATAAATGAAAAAGATTCTTATATTGCTTGAACTTTAGCAATGTGATCTTGGATTGGTTCTTAGGTTGACTAAGCAAGAGATTAGTGATACAAAGTCAAGCTAATTTCAAAGTATAGAGAAACACGGCATTCAAAGGAGCATAATTGTAACTGTTCAGGTTAGATTAAGAAATGACCAGCCGGCTTCATATTTCAACAATGTAAATGCTAACGACAGACACCTCCATTCAATATACGGAGTCAGGTAATGCAATTATTTTCCACCTTCCATTAAAGATTTTTAATTAAATTACATTTTTCTTTCCATATGAATTTATTATCTTATCTTTTGTGAAGAATATTTTTGATAAATTACAGTATAAACTAATTCATTTCCATTCCGTTGCATGTTCGTATCCAAACAAAGAAATGGATTTATCATTCCCCTATTGATTTAATTCCATTTCAAACGATTCATGCATATCACACGTAATGTAAGTAGAGTCAGCACATAAGATCTAAAAAGTGGCTAAATTTATCAAATAACTTAGATTGAACTCAAAATAAGGTTAAGGATTGATTTCACCAAATTCAACAAAAACCCTTTTTCAATTCTTGAATTTGCAGAAGGATAACTAATTTTATTGAATTAAGGAGTGATGGGATGGGATGGGACTTTTTTCTATGACCGAGAGTCACGCCTAAAATGGTCTTGTAGCCCAGTAACGTCTGCCTTAGTTTCTCAAGTGAGAGGTACATGCTCAAATGGTCTTATACCCAGTAACATCTATCCTAGTTTCTCAAGTGAGTAGTACATGGTCAAATTCCCTTCCCATTATATTGGTAAAAAAAAAAAAAAAAAAAAAACCTAAAGAATTCTTCTAATTTTAAAATGAACTAGTAATATATTATTTCAAATTAACCCTCGAATGTCAATACTAGTCTAAGACGTTCTATTAGTAGAAAATTTGATTTTACCACTACTACCAATTTGGGTAAATATCTTGGATGTCCAATTATTCATGATCGTGCTGTAAGGAGACTTATAAGTTTATTATTGATTAAGTGAAGTCAAGACTAACTGGGTGTAAGGTGAATAATTTGTCTTTGTCAAGTAGAATCACCTTGGCTCAGTTGGTCTTACAATCTCTTCCAACTTTCAAATGCAGACAACAAAATTGCCTAAGGGTATTAGTGATGAAATTGACAAATTAATTAGAAGTTTTGTCTGGGGAGCCTCGAGGGTAGAAGGAAGCCACGCCTTGTTAATTGGGATGAAGTTTGTAAGAGCAAGAAGGAGGGAGGCCTTGGAATTCGAAAAACAACTGAAGTTAATCAAGCTTTACTAATGAAACTAGGCTAGTAGATCCTTCATAATCCGAATGATTTTTGGGTCTAGGTGGTGAAGGATAAATGGATGGATTAATTTTTCATCTAGTCATGTTTCTTGTAATGTCTCCACTGCTTCTTCCACCTAGAAGGCGATTTGTTCAGTATGACATCTTCTCCAGACTGGTGCTTGTTGGTCGAATGGGGATAGAAGTAAGGTAAGTTTTGGGAAGACACCTGGATTGAGGAGGCAGGCCCCCTTTCTAAACCACACTCTAAATCCTATTTCTGGAAAATTTTAGGAATAAGAGAGTAAGGGAGTTTGTTGATCACTATGATAATTGGAACTGGAATTTATAGTATCGATTGCTGCCCTTAGAGATTGTCGAGCTAATCAGGCCTTCCTACTCCAAATTCTAGTAATGGAGAAGATAGATTGATTTCGCCTTTCAGTTCTTCAGGTTAATTCACTACTAAATCGATCTTCCAATTTATAAAACTGAGGGAGTTTGAAGAAAACCGACATAGGTGGGAGAAAATCTAGAAATTGAAATCTCAACAGAGGATCAAAAGCTTCTTGTAGCTCTTAGCTAAGAATTGGTTGCCAACTATAAAATTCTACGAAACGAGGTGAGTTACTAATTTGAATTTGTGTCCTTGATGTGTTATGGCGATTGAGATTGTTTTCCATGCAGTTCGTGATCGCAATTTGGTTAAACCAATTTGGTAATGATTTTGGATAGGCGAGAGTGGCAGAATTTTTTCAATTTAGATGTTGAGTGGGTTTTCGATAACCTATCCTAGATAAAGTTGAATAGATTTAGTCACCTGAATTAGGACATGTTGTTTTCCACGTGTGTGTGTGGCTTTAGTGGAAGTGGTGTAATCAATCTATATCTAGAGGCAGTAACTTAAAGGATCAAGACCCTATTCGATCTATTGTTTGTAGAGCTGAGGAAATATCAACTGCATGTGATCGCAATCAGAAGATGATTCCTAATTCCAGACCTACTATTAACAAATCTTGGAAGAAACTGGAAGAGAACTGGGTAAAATGAACGTTGATGGCTCATGTAATATTCAAATAGGAGTTTCCATAGCAGCAGGGGTAATTTGGGATAGCAAAGGTGAATGGCGGGTGGTTTTGCTCAAAAGGTCGTGCCTGCTCTCCTTTACTTGCAGAATTTTAGGCCATTCTTATAGGACTACAACTTTCATGGCAATTGAATTTTTCCTAAGTCGTAGTGGAAACTGATTCTGAAGAGGCCTACAATCTAGGAACTCTATGACTACATATGTTGTTTAAATTAGGTTTTGTAAATCCTTGAAATTTTCATAATTTTTAGAAAATAATCCATAAGTCTAAAACCAAAAACCGAAACCCTGAAAATCACCAAGTTAAAACCAAATTCTAAATAAGGTCAAACACGAGAATTCTTAATCTTGAGAAAAAGAAAACCCTCAAAACAAAATAGAAAACCCAACTATTGGTTGATTCAACATTCGTACACCAATCAAATCATCTACCCGATTCCTAACACGCAAGTCAAGACGATATGTCCAAATAACGCTCGACAACGAAGTGCTAAGACCTTAAATCCTTCAGTGAATTTTAGAATCAAAAGTTTCAATTTTCACAAAAAATCAAACTGAGTCAATCCATAACCTTAGATTCGGTTAAACGATCCCGAGAATTGAAAAAATATTAAATAATCACAAATAAAACGAAATAAACCACAGACATTGAACTAAAAATATAATACGAACAAAACCCAAAAATTTTATAAAATCTAACAAGCCGGAAGTCAAACCAAAACCCTAAAAGTCAAGAAAACTTACAAATAACCTTAGTGTTTAAGATTCGATAATCTCGTGCTCTTAAACCCTAAACAAAGAAATGGAAATAATTATTGATAATAGTTCATAATAATATAGGAAGCTTAAAAATATAAGATTCACAAATTTCTAGTGTCGTTCGGATTCGAATGGGATCAGTTTTCAAAAACCATGCCCTGTACACCGGATGACAAAATTATTCCATGAATATCAATAGACTCGTAAAAATATAAGGAATTCAAAAATATAGTTTTAGAATTTTTCGGTGGCTAAAAATTACAGATATCGCATTTGTACACGTATTTTTACTACTACTGGTATTTTATTTTTCTAGTCTACTATTCATAGTACTTTTATTATTCATTACTATTTATCTATTTTACTTTTTCTTACTACCTATTCTTACAACCTACATACCTATTTCTTATAATTTTCCTTTCCCACAAAAATTCTACACTACATATTACTAAACTTCTCCTGTACTTTTCTTCTAAAATTAATTCTTAATCACTTCTCTCTCCCTCTTCTTCAAGTTACCGTCCACCTCCCTCCTCTCTTCACTCTCATTTATTTTTTTCAATTAATTTAATTACATCTAATTTCACTCCAAAATTTTATAAATACTCCCTTCCTTCTTCACTCTTTCACATAACTCATTTTACTACCAAAATCTCTCCACAAATTCTCTCTCCAAAATTTCTCTCTACCAAAACTCTCTTAAACCAATTCTTCACAAAAATCTTCTTTATACACAAACTATACCACATATTACTATCCACATAATACCTCATTTCTACCATTTTCATACCACATAAACACTTTAGGTAAAACTCTATTCTATTTATTTACCCATATCATGTAACTTAACATGACTATGGTGTTGTTTTAAAACTCATATGAGTAATAAAAGCAACAACATGTTCATGTTTTGTTCTTATACATGAAATTGAAATTTTATTATGTTGTTATTATGTTAATATATATATTGATTTTATTGTTGTTATTATGCTAATTTTTTATTCATATCTAACTAAATATATTTATGTATTTATATATAATCTTTAGAGCATATAAGCTTACTTGTTATTTAATTTTTTCATGCTATTTTAAGACTAATCTTTCTAGTCTTAGACTAGTCCATATCAAGTCAAAACAACATTTCTTTCTTTCTTTATTTTTGGGACTAGTTTATTCTTAGTCCTAGGATGCCTTGATAAAGCTAAAGCTCTCAATACTTGATCGAAATACCTTGATGAAGCTAAGGTTCCCAATATTTGATTTTTTATTCTCTCGCTTATTATTATTTGCTTCTATTATTCTTCTTATATTCTTATTATTTTACATGCTCATAATACATGCATCTACATAATGATATTGTCTTTACTAAATTTAAAAGTAGAATTTTACTTTATTAAAGGAACTTAAAACTAAATTTTCTATTATGTGACTTGTCATTAAATAATGGAGTTATTATCAACAATATAGAAATTGAGTAATACAAGTTTTCTCAAATAACAAGAATAGCTTTATCAAGGAAATATAAGAAATAAACACTTTTTTTTTTTATAATATGGTAACACAAATTTTAGTAAAATAATTTGTTAGTATTCAAAGTTTTCACAAAAAGATTAAGATTAAACTCTTTTTAACTCCATAACAAAAACAGAAAGCAAACTAGTTTTCAAAGTTAAGAAAAAAAATCAACCTATAAAGTTATAAACCCATTTAGGAAAATAATGATTTTCAAGTTTCTAAAGAAGGAACTTATTTTCAAAGAATATAAATATGATAAGATAAAAAACAAAGGATTTTATCAATAAAAAGGATTCTTTTTAAAATAAAATTTGTAGAGAAAGTAAAAGACTAAAGTTTTAGAAAACAGGAACTTATATTTTAAACAAAAAATATAAGAAGAAATGATTCATTTTCTAAACCATTCTAAATGCAAACTTATAGATACGTTATCAACAACTTAACAAACTTTTGATAACTTTGATCTTTTATCACTAAAAGTAAAAATTATAAAAGACCAAAGTTAAAGGAAAATTTACTTATTTTGGAAAAAGGAATGAGGAAAATAAAATAAGAATATACTCATTTATAATAACCTAGGAAAATATAAAGTTTCTTCAAAAATACTTGAAAAGAAATTTATCAAAGTTAAGTTTTAACACGTCAAAATGAATTGTTTTATGAAATAAATTATTAAGATACTACCATTAGAATTTTTGCATATAAAGTGAGCTTATCTATATACTTAAGAGATTTATCAATCATAACTTATCTATATACTCAAGGGATTTATCAACCATATATATATATATATATATCTATATTTTTACTAAAGGATATTTGAATGGAGTTGAGTTGGAAAATTGTTTTGCAAAATCCAGAAAGTTTCGTTTTGAATTTGTTTTGTCACGCCCCAATGGGTACCCTAAACGTGACAGTCCGCTACACTCAATATTAAAGCTTAAGTATGACAACCTTAGTCATTCCAAAAGCTTTTATATTAAGTGTAAGGCTTACTTTCACAATTTTAGAGGACCATTATGGAATTATGAAGCTAAGGATATAAAAATATATTAAGAAAAGAAGAATCACAATAATTATTTGTTCATAGCAACGACTTTACAAACTTAGGGACAACTCCTTAAATTACTCATCTATTATATAAATATATGCATGCTAATACTAGGCTAAATTTTTACCCAAATTTCTAATGTTCGAGAGAGATTACCTGCCCGCATGGTCCACGTGGCCTTAACCATAGGTACGGGAACTGCAAAAGATATCTATTGGGGTATAAGCTAATAGGCTTAGTGAGAACTATTTCCATAAATAACTTCTTGTAACAAGATTCAAACAAGTTGATTTAGTCAAGCAAATGTAATGCACAAGCACGTGGGCAAACAAGCACATAGTTTTCCGGGAACTATATGTTGAATGGATTTACGCCCTCCATTCGGGGTTTGGTGATACTTATCCTCAAAACAAGTAGTTTTAATAACAGAAAATTTTAAGCTTGCGAGCACTCATCGCCAAGCATTCATCAAAAAGTTTTAAACTTGTGAGCACTCATCGCCAAGTATTCCGAATCTACTTAATTTGACCTTGTTTTCGGATCAACCGCCAAGCATATTTCATTAAGCCGCCAAGCAATCGCTTTTGGATCTCCCGCCAAGTGTTGCTTTCGACATGAGCATACTATCCTTCTCACCCAAGGATAATAACCTAACCATGCATGTGACTCACTTCGTGGTATGCATGAGTTCATTAATTTATAAAGTCATAACATAATTATTTTCAACTTTATGGTGATCAAGGAATTGCACACAAATCAATATTAAACTAAAACAATCACTTAGAACAATTCTGGCTTCGATATTCTTAGAATTCTTTCAAGGGATTATTTTACATACATATCGGTTTATCCTTTCCTAATTCTAGTGCAACTAATTTACAAGCACAATAAGTATAGCATTTAATGGAAATAAACTCACGATGCCATTGTCGTCTATTCCTCTAAGCGGATGAGTCGTTCACACACTCCACTTAATCGTAATAGTTCTTGGGGTAAAAGAATCCTTCCTTGGGGTTACCTAACCAAAGAAAATACCCACAATGAGTTTTTCTTGATGATTTTCTTGAATTTTGACAAAACAATGTCAAAGAATGTTAAAGTTCGTATAGAAGAATGTTCCAATTTAAAATGACTATAACTTGGTCATTTTAACTCGGAATCGCGCATATAAATACCGATTTCTACCTACCCAAAAAGATCTACCCATTTCCAAAATTACTTTCAACAAACAAGGCCATATAGGCTCTGAAAAAGTAGCGACAAAATTCACTACGGATTTCCAAGTAAAACAACTTTGGTTCAACAAATCAAAATTCGTTTGATAAATACTTAGTTATCTATATAGTTGAAAAATTCTTTTTTATAACTATATAACTCATATTTAAGCATGCTCAAGTGTCTTGTTGTCCAATTTATTTTCATAGGTGAAATAATGTGGTTGAAGCTTTTCGGAAATTGTTTTTGTAAATTTCTTTGAAATGAATACCTGTTTTCTTTATTTTCTAAAAACGTTTCATGTTGGTTTATTATTCTTTTCTTAGTGACCTTTGAAAATAAAGTTTTCTACTTTCTAAGTTACATTAATACTATACTTGAAGTTTTCTAGAAAATATGCTATTCTTCATTTTTCTTGTGTAAATTCCTTTGTTTACTTATTTTGCAAAAACCTTTTCTTGAAATTTTTCATCCTTTTCTTATATCTTATAAAGTCATCCATGCATGAAAATAACATGGAATAATTAAGAACGTTTTGTAGAAAACTAGTTTCTAAAATATTATTATTTCCTCTTGTAACTTTGAAAAGGAATAACTTTATTTTTGTTTTCAAAAATTCTTAGCCATTCATCTTATTTGTCTTTTGATGAAAAGAACCATTTGGGTCAACAAAAATATTTTCTTTTGAAAAATAAGGTGGGATAAGGATCTATGTGGCTTTTCAAAGTAAAAATAGTTTATAAAATTTATTGAGAGTTCTTTTGTAACATGAAAATGAATGAGTTTATTTTGTGTTGCTTTATAGATTTTATACTTTACATAAACTTATTTCTAAGTGACAAAATTTTCTTTTTGTTTAAATAAAATTATGGACAACAATCTAAATGAACATGATTATGAGAATAATAATAACCAAAATAACATAAAGCATAATAATAAAGTCAAGTATTGGAGTCTTAGCTTTTTCAAGGCTCCCGGGACTAAGAAGTAAACTAGTCCCATAATAAAATGAAATGAAAGAAGAAAAGCTTGTTTTGACTTGATGAGGACAAGTCTAAGACTAGAGACTAGTCTTAAAAACAACTTGAAATAAATAAATTGCATTGAAGTAAATAAATTGCATGAAAGGTAAATAAATTGCAAGATTATGAGCTTATATGCTCTAAATAGTATATATAGCTATATAGATATAGTAGATAGTTATGAACATAAAAGAACATAAATGAACATAAGAGAAACATAAATGAATATAAAGAAACATGAACATAAAGGAATTATGATTATGAACAAAAAAAAGTATGAACCTATTGTTGCTTTCTTAACCTTCATGGTTTTAGAAAACACACACTAAGCTCATACTAAGTAGATGAACATGAAGAAAGCTTGGAGGATTTTCTTGAAGAAGCTTACTTAAAGAAAGACTAAGAGAGCTTTTCTTGTAAGAACTTCTTGGAGAGAATTCTTGAGAGATTTTGAGAGAGTAATTTTAGTAGAAGTGGTGTGAAAGAAGTGAAAGAGGAGGGGGGTATTTATAGGAAATTGAGGAGTGATTTTTGTGTGATTAAAATAAAGTAAAATTAAAACAAATTGAGGAGAAGAGAGAGGGGGCGCCGGCCATTGTGTAGAGGGGAGTTTATTTTTTTGACTTTTTGGAAAATAAAAGATGTAATATGTAAGGTAGATGTGATATAAAGTTATGGAAAGGTAAAAAGTTAAGATTATAGGTTATGTAGAGTGTAAGAATAGGTGTAAGAAAAAGTAGAGATAAAAGAATAGTGTAGAATAGTAATGAATAGTGTAATGTAAAGTAGATATGACAATTAAAGTACCGGTAGTAAGAAAATACGCGTATAATAGCTATATCTGTTATTTTTACTTACCGAAAAATTACGAAACTGATATTTTTGGAAAACTTATATTTTTACGAGTCTAACGGTGTATTTGGATATTTTTACTATTCCGGCTTCCGGACACATTTTTGAGAACTGTATCCGATGGGTTCAAAGGACACCGATTTCGCGAAACTGAAACTTTTATAAAACCTATGTTATTACGAACTATTTTAGCTAATTATCCCAACTTCGTTTTTCTAGGGCCAAGGAAAAGGCAATGCCGGATTTAGTTTGATATGGTAAACTAGGGTTTTGTTGACCTTTAGGGTTCGTTTGACTTCCGGATTTAGGGTTTTATGCTAAACCGATTCCGAAAATTTAGGGGTTTACAACCTACCCCCCTTAAAGAAAGTTTTGTCCTCAAAACTTGGAAATTCCTACTTGTGGTTCTAACAAAACTTGGTTACTTGGGTTATGCGTCATTCTTCAAAAAGATCCTTTAATTGATTTCCTATTTCTTATCCTCTGACTCTTGCGGATAAATATCGGTATTGGGTATATCTTCATAAGAAAAATTCCCTTAAAAACATTAACTTTTATAACTTGATTCCTTAATCATTTAAATGGGGAATTGTTGCACATCTCCAATATGTTTATGTAATAATCAACTTCCTTCTCGTCTTATGATTACTTCCTATCTTTAAACTCACCTGATTCTTATTTGAGGTTTTTAAGGTCCTCTTTTCGATTCATCTTATTTCGTCTCTCTTGTGCCTTTATCTCATGAGATGCTCTTGATTGTTCTTCCAAGGTATTTGAATGATTTTCCTTGATCGTTGTAGTATCAGGGGTCCAAAATTCTTTATTAGTTCCTCTTTGTTCCCATTCTTGCGTCCAGATTTGTCATATCTCTGACTGATCTCTTTTGCTTTCATCTCTTTTCCTTTTAGAGAGCGTTATTGACCGATTATGAAACGAACTATCTTTGTTAGTTACTCAATTTATACCATAATCATCTTTGCCTTCTTGCTATCGTTTCTGAGAAATTCAAAATCTTGAGAAGGTGAATTCCGTTTTCATAAACCTTTTCATCCTTTGGTGTTTTTATTCCTTTATCCATATTTCGTTTCTTCTAATGTCCCTTGAACTTCGGTATATCTGGGTTCTTCCTGGATATGTTATTGATCCCAAATTATGATCCGTACTCATGATTCTTTCTTACTAACTTCTTTGTCCTTAGTTATGCTAAATTATCCTTTAGCTTCCTTTAATACGTCTTTCTTCCTATATCCCTTCTTTATCCTTCGTATCTTCTTATCTAAGCTCTTTTATTATATTATACGGTTGATCTCAATATCCTACTGACGTGGTTCCTCTTTTAAACCTTGTTGTGAACTTCAAGGTTCGGCTTTTCAACTCCCTTTTATTAATTTCCTATACTTAAGATTACATTCTTAGATTACTTCTTTCCTTCTTCAGGCTATATCACTATTCTTGAGTCCAGAAAGCATTACTAAAACTTGTGGTTTATAAAGAATCTGAGGGTCATTCCTTCTTGATTTGATTCCTTTGTTGGTGATATCGTGATCTTAATCTTGAGAAAGATGTGGTTGCTCCAAAAGTTTTCACTTTGTTTCCTTCCGGAAGTTAACACGTTGGCTTAGGGTTTTCTCCATTATAAGCTGGATGGGTATATTTCGTGATGGCATACTTCACTTCGTAAGGTCTTGATTTCCTCGTTTGTTGTTTCTCCTACTTCCTTATTAATCTATTTTCCATGTTTTCTGAGTGAAATCTGTATCCAGAATTCTTTTCAAAACTTCTCATTGGAACTTATGAATGTCTCCAAAGGTCAATTTCTCTTCACTCTTTAGCTACTTAATTTCCTTTATCAACTTGAAAGAATGTGTCTGTTCTTTTCTTATGTTAGCAATCCTTTGCCAACTATTTCTTTTTGTTTTGTAAGCTCTATGTTTTCCTTGTTTCTTCTTATTGGGATCTTATTTGAGAGGTATATATCTTATTCAAAAGATTACTTAATTCCATTATTCCTTAGAGTCACAGGTGACTTCATGTCCTCACGTCTTTGTTGAAAGTTCGACCAATTTTCTTGGGTTTCCTCATTCTTTCGCATTATCTTAACTAGGTTGATCGTTTGTCATATATATAGAAAGAATGTAATACTTTGAACTTCAAGAGAGTAAAACATTCTGATTTACTAAACTTCTTATGTACACAGAGGGGATTATCGCTCCTATTATCCTCATAAAAAAACTTTACATTCCTCTGTTACTTAAAATAAAGAACAACATCAATAAAAGAAGGTTGGAGATTGACTGGTTCCGCATCGCTGTTATAGCCTCTAATGTACTCCAAGGCAGTCAAGTTTTCATTTCCTTTGTTCACTTCTTCACCTATCCATCGTCCCTGCAAGTTATATACTCGAATTCCCGAAGCAGTAGGTCCAGGTCTGCTTTCACTTCTACTTCCATTTCCTTTCTCCATTCTTATAGGAACAACTTCCTCTGATGATCTTGACAGAATATTCCTTCCTTGTGGACATTGTTGGCAAAATGTCCTTTCTGATTGCAAACATAGCAAGCATCTACCCTCTGTTTGGGCATTTTGACATCTTATGGTTTGTATTTCCACAGAAGAAACACTTTCCAAATAGCTGGGGGCACTTCTTCGGGTAGTGTGCTCCATTGCACTTCCAACACTTAATACCTCTTGGTATGATCCTTCTATGTGTTCTTGATTTTCTTTGGTAGGGGCATGAGATGGGGTTCTATGTAAAACTCCTTTCGACGATTGGGTCTTCTTCTTCTTCTATTCTTTCTCTCCTTTTCCTTGCTCCTTCTACAATCCGAGCTCTTTCCACTAATTCTCGAAAATTCCTTATGTCAAATTCTTCCAACTTCATCCTTAGGTCTTCGTCCAATCCTCCTATAAAGACTTGTCTTTTCAATTCTTCACTGTACTTATAGGAGTCTGGTGCATATTGCAACAATCTACTGAACTCGGTCTCATATTGTTCGATTGTTCTTCCTTTTTGAGCAATTTGCAAGAAGTTGCACTATATCTTACTCGTAAACTTCCTGGAAATAATTCTCCAAAAACTCATGTCTAAACATTTCCCAAGTGATTGGAGTCATTAGATCTCTTTTCCTTGACTCCCACCATATCCTAGCGTTTAGACGAAGCATGAATGTTCCATACTTGATTTGCAAATGGGGCGGAACTTCATATGCATCAAAGGACATCTCTATTTGAGATAACCAATCTTCTGCCTCTTCTGGCTTGTCATAAGCTCCTTCAAAGTAGCGGTTGCTTTTGATGAAGTTAGGTAACATGCTTTTGTATGGTCTTGGCGGTGGAGATGGAGGTAGGGGTGCACTTTGGCTATGCATGTTCCTATGCACAGATGCCTCTGTTGAAGCTTGTTGTGGTGGTGGGGTTGGTATAGACACTGGGGCTGTCGCCGATGCTGTTGCTGGTGTTGTTTCTTGTACGGGTGCTTGTGCTGGCATATTTTGCCTAATTTCTTCTAATACGTGGGTTAGGTGCCTAACGTGGCGTGTAAGTCCCTTTGAGGTGCGGCGGCTCCTTGAACAGCAGGTTGATCTGCTTCTATGTCTGGTTGGTTAGAGGCGCTTCGTTCCCTTCTTCGTCTACTCCTATTTCGGCTGTTTTAAGCTTTTCTAAGTCAGGTTTGTAAAGTTTTGATAACTTAATTAAATTTTTGCCGGAAATTGGGGGGTATAACGGAAGTTTAAATATGCATAAAAGCTAACAAAATTTAAATCAAAACAATTTCTGAAATCAAACTTAGAGCATTATCATAGAAATAAAGTTCATACGTGAAATCGGAAATAAGACAAATCACAAAAGAAAATTACATAGAAAATAACAAGCATTGTTCCGAGAATTAAAAGATAGACTAAGATCATGAATCTAGTCTGATTACAAAATCTAAGCTGGACTTCTAGGGATATGCTTCGTTTTCCTTTCCTCCTTTCTTCATTCTCGGGCGCATCTCCGGGTTGCTGCTGGATGATCCTGGGTTCCAGTCCTCATGAATTGGCTGAAATATTTCCTCCTCTTCCGGGCTGCCTCTCTGGATCTTTCGTGTACGTCGGTTAGCTCATCTCTAGTCATCTCTGGTACTATGTCATGAATGGTTCTCCAAGTAACGGCTCCATCGTCTCCATGCTATTGTTCTCGTTGGGTGGAGCACTGTCTGTATTCATGGCCGAGTTTGGTTCTTGCCTTCCCTGAGTCTGTCGTCCCATTAAGTAGCGGATAATCCTTTCCTCAGTGCTGTTACGGGGTTCTTCGTCTGCAACAGTGGTCTGATTTCCTTCTTCTGGTCCTGCTTCATTCTCTTCCTCGGGTCTTCTTCCGAATCTTCACTCTCTTCATCTTCTTCCATAGGCTCTTCCCTTATTATTGATCCATCATCCCGCAGGCGTAGGGGCTCGTTCCTTCTTAGTTGGATTCCCATAAAGGTAGGCGGTTCCGTGGGCACTTGGGTTGGGGGTCGTAGTACTTCCTGGTACACTCCATGCCAATGGAAGATATCGTTGATGTCGCCTTCATCCATTCAAGGTGATCTATCAAGTTGTCGTGGGCGTAAACGAACATAGGTCCAATTTTCCTCCATGTCTGGAAATCTGGTGAAGTTCCCCCGTCTTTCCTAAGAACGAATGTGGCTTCCTTCAACATAGGTCTATCTTCAGCAATGGCCGCTTACGTTCACGGCTATATCATTTCCAACTCGGTCAGTTTCTTTCCTATAGGACAGTTGTGAATGGTCTGTACCACTTCCCTCCATTCTGTTTGTATCATTCCTCTCTTCCATATTTGGAACATTTCTGGACGGTCTTAGGTTGTCCAGCTAGGGCAAATTCTTCACATAAAACTCTAAGTCTCAATCGATAATCTTCTGGTGTTTCGAAGGGTCCTTTTCGGAAGTT
Organism: Combretum micranthum; assembly: GCA_024138025.1. Classification (NCBI taxonomy): domain Eukaryota; kingdom Viridiplantae; phylum Streptophyta; class Magnoliopsida; order Myrtales; family Combretaceae; genus Combretum; species Combretum micranthum. The sequence goes on along the minus strand of JAMXBD010001847.1, from coordinate 179,910 downwards.
CTTGGCTTGGAGACGGGCCTCATCTATGGTGATCTACGTAAAAGAAAGATATTAGAGACTTATTCTACCCATTCTATTTCATCTAGGTTTTTCTTGCTATCTAAGTCAATTCTTCTTAAGTCCATTTCTATAATTATGATTCCTAGGTTCTAAACCATGCTCTGATACCAACTTAAACTGTCACGCCCCAATGGGTACCCTAAACGTGCAGTCCGCCACACTCAATATTAAAGCTTAAGTATGACAACCTTAGTCATTCCAAAAGCTTTTATATTAAGTGTAAGGCTTACTTTCACAATTTTAGAGGACCATATATGGAATTATGAAGCTTAAGGAGATATAAAAACATATTAAGAAAAGAAGATCACAATAATTATTTGTTCATGGCAACGACTTTACAAACTTAGGGACAACTCCTAATTACTATCTATTATATAAATATATGCATGCTAATACTAGCTAAATTTTTACCCAAATTTCTAATGTTAGAGGATTACCTGCCCGCATGGTCCACGTGGCCTTAACCATAAGTACGGGAACTGCAAAAGATATCTATTGGGGTATAAGCTAATAGGCTTAGTGAGAACTATTTCCATAAATAACTTCTTATAACAAGATTCAAACAAGTTGATTTATCAACAAATTTAATGCACAAGCACGTGGGCAAACAAGCACATAGTTTCCGGAACTATATGTTGAATGGATTTACGCTCCATTCGGGGTTTGGTAATACTTATCCTCAAAACAAGTAGTTTTAATAACATAAAATTTTAAGCTTGCGAGCACTCATCGCCAAGCATTCATCAAAAAGTTTTAAACTTGTGAGCACTCATCGCCAAGTATTCCGAATCTACTTGATTTGACCTTGCTTTCGGATCAACCGCCAAGCATATTTCATTAAGCCGCCAAGCAATCGCTTTCGGATCTCCCGCCAAGTGTGGCTTTCGACATGAGCTTACTATCCTTCTCACCCAAGGATAATAACCCAACCATGCAATGTAACTCACTTCGTGGTATGTATGAGTTCATTAATTTATAAAGTCATAACATAATTATTTTCAACTTTATGGTGATCAAGGAATTGCACACAAATCAATATTAAACTAAAACAATCACTTAGAACAATTCTGGCTTCGATATTCTTAGAATTCTTTCAAGGGAATTATTTTACATACATATCGGTTTATCTTTTCCTAATTCTAGTGAACTAATTTACAAGCACAACAAGTATCATTTAATGGAAATAAACTCACGATGCCATTGTCGTCTATTCCTCTAAGCGGATGAGTCGTTCACACACTCCACTTAATCGTTTATTCCTCTTAGGTTTTAGTATTATGTATTGTGGACTCCCCAAACAACAACCAAACGAACTAGAAATGAAAAATAAACAGATCATAACATCTAAACTCGGATAAAGGAAAAACAAAGCCAAAACCCTAAAACGAGCTCAAAGGTAAGTTGACATGATTCAAGGATTTTCGTTGCAAATTAAGAGTTGTATCTGATTAAAATTATCTTAGGAACATATTAACCACAAACACAAGTTCGGATTGCACTCAAAGAGCTCCAACGAGGTAAAACTTCAAAACCCTAGTTTTACTTTCACAAAATCGAAATCTATATATCTATGTTTTGAAACGTGTTAAAAGTTGTTATATATCCTTATATATGATATATAAACTCTTAGAAGTAGCTTAAGTAAGTTTTTAACGTGTAAAAATCAAAGAAAAAGAATCGAACCGAGGATGAAGATGATGAACAGTGCAAACACTGCCTCAAGGCCGGCAGTGTAAACGCTGTACGCCGGCGGCTTACATGGATAGGCCGGGGCTTATAGGCGGCTTACACTGATCAGAGGCTACGTAAAATAATTTTCACGTAAAGATTCAATGTAAGCCGGTTACTTGGGAATCTAAGCCGGCGGCGTATGGCCGGCGTACGTTGAAAGCTGGCAGCTTTCAACAACGGTGCACTCGATCTGAAATTTTCTCTTCAAAATGATTTACACCGGTATCTGAAGATATAGGCTGGCGGCCTTCAGCCGGCTTACAGCTAAAATTTTTCCAACGAAAGCTTTTCTGACTTAAACCGAATATATATATATATATAATATCTACTTAGTATGTATATAAGTATGTTATACAAATATGTATTAGATAGTGACTATAATACACACGTATTTAAATCTATTTAGGATTAATATCTAATAACTTTTGAAACCCTAGAGTTAAGAAAATATATAGTGTTAGTTAAAGTATTATTAGTCTAATATTTGTTTTAACAAGATAAAATATATAAGAATGGAAATTGAAATAAGTTAATTTCCGGAGTAATATGACTTCTAAAAATAAACAAACAATTATGTGAGATAAAATAGGAAAAACACGACGATACTAAGTAGTAATATCGAGTTTAGGACACAAAGCACATATAGGAATTTAGCTAGATTGTATTAATGAATATTTTGTCTTAAATAGGTGAATTTGATTCATTGGAGGAGCTACCAACGGATTATTACGACTGAGTCGGTATGAGCAGGTGAGTAATTCAGTCATATTGTACTGGTTGTGATTGTAAATAGTCGAATATGTAATGCAAGATAATCAAATGAATGTTTGTGGAAAGTATGATATGATCTGATTGTATGATTGTTAAAATATCTTTATACAAGCGATAACGCAATGATTGGTGTTGCGCAGTAGTATAATGATGAGTGTGTGTAATGTATGGTCTGTCACGCCCTGAAGGGTACCCTAAACGTGGCAGTCCGCCGTACACAATATTAAAGCCTAAGAATGACCACCTCAGTCACGCGAAGGCTTCCATACTATGTACAAGGCGTCTAACACATAAAGGAGACAAATCGGAATGATACATTTTATGTTGATACAATTGAGTAACAATGTAAAGGAAATACAATCCACTATACTCCAATTACAAAACACTATACTTCAAAATATAAATCATCAAGCTTCAATTACATTATCCCAAGACTCCACTACATAAAACTATTACAAGGCCAATCGTACAGCTTAGCCAAAAACTCCAAGCATTCTTATATCTTGCCGGAATCCCGAAGTCATTCTCGACTTCAACCATCTTGGTCCCCACTTAGCATTCTTGGAATAACCTGCTCATTTAAACAACTATTGGGGTATAAGCTACACTAGCTTAGTGAGAATTCCCTTAATTCCGTACCATAACAAACAAGTTATTAATCAATCATATGCTATGCATGAACAAACACGTGAGCAAGCAATTATGTATGGGTAACCGGAACCCACACACAGAACGGATTTACGCCCTCCGTATCTTGGGTTAGGAATGGTATTGAGTCTACACGACCGCTGCTAGTCCCCAAGCCCTCGGCTCTTAGCACTCGACTCGGCTAGGCTCATCCAAGGATGCATCCACATGCGCCTTAGTACCCGAGAATGAGCTCTGGCACCGGGCTCGTTATTCAAACGAGGCAATCAACGGACCATACCGATCGACCTGCGTAGGAGTAGCACGCTACCAAATGCAATATGTCCGATGCGATGCATGATCAATTTACTTTTTGCTTAGGTCAAAATATTTATACATTCTTTAGAGTGACCAGGCAATATCATACACATAAATAATATGAATCATGCAGTTATCCAATCAAATCGTGGTTTCGATATGCTTTAGTATTCCTTGGCATACATTCATCACAGTCTCATCATATATCCCATCCCCATTCACATCGATTTTTATCTTGTTCCTAAAATTCTAATGCGACTAATTACAAGCACAATCAAGGTAACAAAACAAGGAGAAAACTCACTCAGCCATTGGATCACCGGTCTTCTAGTAATAATAGTCCGGTGGTAGGGAATCGTCGAACTCGGGATAACCTAAAAAGGAAGAAATACTCTAATCAGTATTTCAACTCAAACTAATCCAACGACTTCATACGAACTTATCAAATTCGTAATTCGCGTCCTAAGCGGGAATTCCAACTTAAAACGGCCATAACTTGGTCATTTTAACTCGGAATCTCGCAAATTTTATATCGATTTCTATCTACTTCGGAAGAGCTTTCTAAATACGAAGTTTAAATCAAGTTTTGAAAATATCTAAGCCTCGGAAACGATGGATCAGATCTGTACAGCGGTAACATAAATTCCGAAAATGCGGTTTTCATGAATGCACTTGAGATTCCTAAGTGTAAAATGAAACTAAATGCAATGGTAATGATTTTCCCTATCATGAATGTCGATATGAACTCTAATGAGCCTAGTTCTTATACTCTTTTAGTTTAAAGAATTTGAAAATAAACTTTTCTTAGAAACCATTTCATACCAAGTTTAGTAAGTGAATTTACTACACTTGACCACATCTACATTTTACAAGGATTTTCTTTAGAAAAACTCCACTTTGTTTAAAGAATTTTGACCCTTATATTAGTTATATCCTAAGGCCTTTATTTCTTAATAAAATCTTCATTTATAAACTTTTAAGTGGGTCTTTTCTATGGGGTTTCCAAAAATCCGAATTTACAAAATCCATTTTCAAGTTGATTCTTTGAGAAAAATATATTTTATACTCAAAACTTTAAGTTTATTATACCTATATCCTAAGGACTTCATTTATTTAAGAAAATACCATTTTTGAAGTTGGAAAAATAGTGTTTTCTAACCCTACATCCATTATTACGAATTTCATCTATATGACTTTTAGTTCAAAACTTCTATTGGACTTCATTTCTTGTTTCCAACATTTTCTTTAGAAAAATCTCATTTAGACCCATGAAAAATACTACCAAACATTATCTATTACCCATAGGCTTCATTTTCTTATAAAATCTATGTTTAGAAGTTGATAAAAGTGTTTTTGACTAGGTTTTCAAAGTGATCCGAATTTACACAAGTTCATATTTTGAAAAGTGTTTTCCTTTTTGACTTTATTAACTTATCTAACCATAGATCTACATACTAGGAAGGTGATTTACTAAAGACAAAAGCATTAAAGACTATTAATGCACATAAACACAAAGAAATGAAACCTTAAATGCCTACATGATCAGAGTAGTAGTAAAATGGTAGATCTACTATAAAATGCTTAAATGAGTTTTGAAAACATAAAAACCATATTTTTATAAAAGATCCTTTGTTTAAAAGACTTTTTGATGGATAAAAGTAAAGCTTTTGGTATAGAAACTCCTTTAAAAGATAGATCTACTTTGAAATGGTTCGGGATTTTGTTGTTGTTCATTGTTCCTACTACAAGATCATGGGAACATGGAGTTGAGACAACCAAAAATCACTTAGCCATAACAAAGTTTCATGAGTTGGAAGTAGTGGATCATTACTTACTTGAAATGGATGGAAGATAGAAGAGAAAAATGAGAAATTGTGAGTGTGTGTGTGGGGGCTTCAAGTTTCGGCCAAAGGGAAATGGGGAGAGAAAAGAGAGCTTTTTGAGAGTTTTTCACTTTGTGAAACTTTGGAAAGTGAAAGAATGAGGAGAGAGAGAGAAAAGATAGCTTATATATGGAGTGGATTTAGGTTAAAGAAGTAAAAGAAAATTTAAATGGAGCATTGAAGGGGGGCAATTTCGTCCATCACTATTCATGAGGGGGGAAAGAAAAAGTTTGATTTGACTTTGTTTTGATTGATTTAACTTGATGTGAAATTGTTAAGAGTGTAAGAGAAGTTAAGGGACAAAAGTTATGGAAAGAAGGAGTTGATTTGAGTGATGGTAAGGGTTAGGCTTGTAGAGTAGCTAATAGGTAGTCATAGGTGTACTTTTTGAATAGTGAGGAATAGTTGACAAGACAATTTAATTTCCGGTAGTAAGGAAATACGAATAAAAAGGCTATAACTGTTTTTCGTAAGCCGGAAAATTATGAAAAATATATTTTTGAAATCCTTATTTTATTTCGATTCAAATGAGTATTCATAAAGAAATTTTTGAAATTCTAGTTCCGGGGCACGCTTTTCTATAATGGGTCTCGGGATGACCCGGAATTGAAATTTTCTCGAAATCTGATCTTTTCTTGGTTTGAAATATAATCAAGAACTATATCAAAATTAATTTTGCTTATAAAAGTTTCTTATTTGGAAATCGAGGAAAAGCCGGATTCAGGGTTTCTAGGTCTTTCTCATAACGCTTTGAACTAAACTGATTTAGGGTTTCATTTTCCGGTTTCCGAAGTTTACTTGATTACTAGGAAACCCAGGGTAATAAAAAAATAAAATAATAATAAAATTGTGTAATGAAATAAAATGAATAGTGCAAAAGAATAATCAATTACCGGTCTAAATGAAAATACGATAAAAAGGTTATAACTGTAACTTTTATAACCCGAAAAATTATATAACTGATATATTTAGAAATCTCGCGAAATTACGAGTCTAACGGTACTAATGGTATATTTTTGATATCTCGAGCCCGGGATACGCTTTTCGAAGTCTGTATCCGAACGGGTTCGAATGGATCAAAAATTTACCAATCTGATATTTATAACAAACTTATATTACTACGAGCTATTCTATATTTAAACTACATCTCGGCCTCTAGGTTAAGGGCGCTAGATTGCCGGACTTAAGCTATTGTATTCCGGTTAGGGTTTCCGGATGACTTTCCGGTTTAGGTATTGCCAAGTTGGAAACTGAGATTTTCTGTTTATACAACGTATTAGTTTGAGAAATTTATTTTAAATTTTATTTTTATAAGCATTTAATATCTCTTATTGCTTTCGGAAATCTTGATTGAATTATTATATCGGAATTATATCGGTAATGGTTACCAGATATGATTTTCTTGAGTTTGAGTCAATTATCGATTTTTGGAATGATTTTGGGGAAATCTTGATTCTTATAATTTTGCTTTGAAAAAGGATCTTCATAGTGTTTTGTTTTCGAATTTATTTTTGCTTCGATTTAAGGTTTTATGAACAATTGGTTAACTTTAAGGATTATTTAATTTTTATTTTGTTTCTTGAATTCTTCTTCTTAAGATTACGAGATTTAATTTCTAACTCGTTCTATGATTCTTGGGGGTTTGATTTGATCGTTAGGGCTTTATTGTGATTTCCGTCTCTTAGGATTATTAGTCTGGTCGTTTGGGGAATTTCCAAAGTCTATATTTTATTATTGGCAGATAAAGTTTTCTTAATCGTGCCAAAGCCTATTATGGAATTGGCCTTTGTGATTTCCTGATCCTTCAAATTGTCATGTTATGGATTAATTGCTTTTTAGCAAATTATCACTGTGTTTTATTTTTATCCCATTTTTTTTTTTGGACTTAAGATTTTTATAGTCCTTATTTTATTTTAGTTTTTTTTTGGACTTAAGGACTTTTATAGTCCTTATTATTTTTAGATTTTCTCAAGATTGAGAAATTTTTGGATTCGTTCGTAATTTAGGATTTATCGAAATTCGTTTTAATTTGGAGTGATTTTTAAGGTTTATTTTCGAAGTTCATTTTGAAATTATTTACTGAAATTTTCCGGGCTTACATCCTCCCCACCTTAAAGAAAGTTTTGTCCGCAAAACTTGTTACGTGTATATCGTTTATCGAGAAAAGATTGTGAATCTCGAGTTATTTTTCTAGCACCGGTTTATGCTTTGATTTGTATCATTTCTAAATTTTGCATGATAGATATTTTACAAAATATAGCACATACAAATTAATAAGATTTGGCTTAGCGATTCCAACCTTCACTTACACGACTCGTTTGGAAAAAGACACGGACTTGACTCGAGACCACCAACGACTCGACTGGACCGACACTAGACGACTCATGACAATACGACCTTTCATGACTCGATTACTTTGACCAACGAAGGTTGTGGATTCGCTTCTCCATTCTTATGTAGCTGTATATACGATATTGTGCTTTATGATCAATATTCTTTTAAATAATTAAAGTCATCGTTGTTTTAAACTCTTATCATCGTGATCATCTTGATGGGGTTGAAATCAAGAATCTCATTGCTTTATTGTATACTTATTACTTGTGAAGATCTTTACGGAGTTTGGTAATTGAGATTTGATTTTTGAAATTTTAACTTTTATGTAACGATCGTCGTAGATTTCGATCTTTCAAAGTTCTTTATTTACAAGAAGTTATATGAGGATTGTCTTGGAATTCGTTAAATTAATCGAGTTTTTTTGTTAGTTTCCATCATTGGCTCATTCTAACTTTTAATGGTCTCGGGCTTTCCTATTTTTAGTCTAGCCATGTAATCCGAAGGTATATCTAACAACCTATCTTTTGATTCTATTGGCAGGAAAGAATATGCGGTATTCTAAGGGTATAGCGCTAACCTGGTATCGAGTTGCATCTTTGATCCTCTCTTCCTTCCATGGCAAAGGACTCCAGCTCCTCATCACTAGCTTCTTCATACACTCCATATGTGTGAGGGTTGTGGACTGATTTCCGGATGTAGATGTCCTTGAAGAACCTCGATTCCTTTTTCCTTTGTTGCTTTTATTCCTGTTATATCTCTTCTCTTCTTAGGTAGATCCAGCGAAGCAACATGCAGATTATCCCGTTCAGGGCATGTTGAGCTAAATGTCCCGCTTTTGTGCAAAGAGAGCATACATTGGTTGTCTTTTGGGACACTTCTCAACTTTGTGACTGGAATCCCCACAGAGGTAACACTTGGATTGAAGTCGTGGACACCATATAGGGTAATGCTGTCCCTTACATTCCAGCATTGTAGCTTATCTAAGCTTATGTCTTCTTCCTTGTTTGGTCATCATCCAAGGGATGTTCTGACATTTTGTCTGGGGTCATTGCAACATAGAACTCCATTTCCTTATTACTTCTTTCTTGCTTCTCCTTGAGCATTTTCTATTATCCGTGCTCTTTCTAGCAATCCTTGATAACTCCTGATATCAATTCTTCCAATCGAGTCGAAGGTCTTCTTTTAAACCATTCAGAAACACTTCTCTTTTGAGTTCCTCACTTTGCTTATATGATTCTGGAGCATTGCAGCAATCTACTGAACTCGGTTTCGTACTGTTCCACACTACGATCTCCTTGTGAGATATTAAGAAAATCTGAATTGTACTGGACTCTTAAGCTCATGGGAAATATTTTTCAAAAAACTCATATTTAAACATCTCCCATGTAACTGGAGGCGTCAACTCTCTTTCCTTAGAGTCCCACCATACTCGGGCATGTAAGCGGAGCATAAAGGTTCCATAATTGACTCTTAGATGGTGTGGTACTTCAAAAGCATTAAGGGACCTCTCAATGTGTGCCAACCAATCCTCTGCCTCATCTGGTTTTCCAAAAACTCCGTCGAAATACTCGTTACACTTTATGAAGCATGGTAAGAGGCTTTGGTGGTATTGAGGTGATGGGGGTTCATCTTGCATCGTTTCTTGCTCATATCTCACAGGTGTAGACGTTGAACTGACTTGAGTTGTTGCATGTAGCCTCTGTTGTAGTAAGCCGTTCAATCTCTATTGAGGCATTTCCCCCTTGGTTAGGTGGTTCGGGTATCGCTTGGTTCTCGGGTCCTAAAGGAGTCATGACAGGTTCTTGTTGTGGTTGGGTATATCTCCTACAATTTTATTAAGCTCAGGTGAAAATTCTAAATCTTTTATTAGTCTTAAGGCGGTAAAGAAGCTTAAAGAAACTTATCGGAAATACAGAACACGGAAATGCGGAAATAAAAAACATATGTAAGAAATATTGAAATTCTACTGAAATCAAAATCGATAACAAAACTTCATAATATTCAAAATGAAATACATGAAATCAAGAGAAGATGTAAATCTTTCATTACAAAAGTTCAAAGAAAGGATGCAAAACATGCATTGGAACTAATTCATGAACTAGATGATAAAGCACAAATCGGTTTACATTTTCAAAACATCTTTGTTCTCTTACTCAAAAAGTTATTGCTCCTAACGCTCAACACGAGAGTCTATTGATATTTCTAGGAGACTGACTTCTTCCAAGCAAGGGCAGCTGTCCAGCTGTTAATTCTTGTGGGGGCATCTACTCGCCTGGTGTCCGGCTGTTTGCAGATGAAGCACTTTAGGGTTTTCTTTCCTGGACAGTCCACAACCTTATGCTCGGGATCTCCACAGAAGTAACACTTGTGCTTCAGTTGTGGACACTGTCTTGGATAATGACTTTCCTTGCACTTCCAACAATTGATCTTACGCCTCTTAAAAGATTCATTCTTAACTGTTAGGCTAGTTGTCTTATACCTTCTGACTTTGGAGCTTGGACTAGCCATAACAGAAGGAGTCTCAATTCCTTGCATTGTCACTTGGTGGGGTCCTTCCACCTGAACTGGCACATTCCTAATAAATTGTTTGTGTAAGAGGAGCTTTTGTGTATCCACCAAACACCCTAGAAGGTCTATGACTTGTTGCATTGGATCTTGTGGTGGTGGAGTGTCTCTCACTTGTTGTTCATCAGGAAGGCTAGTTGACGGTTGCACGTTCTCCTCAGGTAGTCTCCTAGAAACAGGACGAGACGATTACGTTAACCTAGTTATTCTACACGCAGTTGCTTATTTTAGAAAAAGAAATGCACTTTGGTTTTATCTTATTTAAGAAACGGCGAAAACGCATTGTTAATCTTACCCACCTAGTTATCTTATAGGTCGAAGGGGTAACTTACGATCTCTCCTATTTGGCTCGAACTAAGAGTCGTGTAAGGTCACTTACTCCTATATTTTGCAGTTGCTAGTATAGATTCTATCATCCCATCAAATATTTTCATTCTTCCTTCTTCCTATGTTTGTCTCTATGTTCTTCAAAAGTCTCCAAGATAGAATTCAAATCCAATGATCGAAAGTCATACCTTAAAGGTCATTGAGCTAAATCTAGTTCTTCTTTACCTAAGGGTCATCTAACACTTATCTATTCATTTCTAAGATCATATCTTAATATTCTATCCTCTTAAAGTCTTCCCACCTAATTCCCAAAACCTTGTCGCTCTGATACCAACTAAACTGTCACGCCCCGAAGGGTACCCTAAACGTGGCAGTCCGCCGTACACAATATTAAAGCCTAAGAATGACCACCTCAGTCACGCGAAGGCTTCCATACTATGTACAAGGCGTCTAACACATAAAGGAGACAAATCGGAAATGATACATTTTATGTTGATACAATTGAGTAACAATGTAAAGGAAATACAATCCACTATACTCCAAATACAAAACACTATACTTCAAAATATAAATCATCAAGCTTCAATTACATTTATCCCAAGACTCCACTACATAAACTATTACAAGGCCAATCGTACAGCTTAGCCAAAAACAAGCATTCTATTCTTGCCGGAATCCCGAAGTCATTCTCGACTTAACCATCTTGGTCCCCACTTAGCATTCTTGGAATAACCTGCTCATTTAACAACAATTGGGGTATAAGCTACACTAGCTTAGTGAGATTCCCTTAATTCGTACCATAACAAACAAGTTATTAATCAATCATATGCTATGCATGAACAAACACGTGAGCAAGCAATTATGCATGGGTAACCGGAACCCACACACAGAACGGATTTACGCCCTCCGTATATCTTGGGTTAGGAATGGTATTGAGTCTACACGACCGCTGCTAGTCCCAAGCCCTCGGCTCTTAGCACTCGACTCGGCTAGGCTCATCCAAGGATGCATCCACATGCGCCTTAGTACCCGAGAATGAGCTCTGGCACGGGCTCGTTATTCAAACGAGGCAATCAACGGACCATACCGATCGACCTGCGTAGGAGTAGCACGCTACCAAATGCAATATGTCCGATGCGATGCATGATCAATTTACTTTTGCTTAGGTCAAAATATTTATACATTCTTTAGAGTGACCAGGCAATATCATACACATAATAATAATGATTCATGCAGTTATCCAATCAAATCGTGGTTTCGATATGCTTTAGTATTCCTTGGCATACATTCATCACAGTCTCATCATATATCCCATCCCCATTCACATCGATTTTTATCTTGTTCCTAAAATTCTAATGCGACTAATTACAAGCACAATCAAGGTAACAAAACAAGGAGAAAACTCACTCAGCCATTGGATCACGGTCTTCTAGTAATAATAGTCCGGTGGTAGGGAATCGTCGAACTTGGGATAACCTAAAAAGGAAGAAATACTCTAATCAGTATTTCAACTCAAACTAATCCAACGACTTCATACGAACTTATCAAATTCGTAATTCGCGTCCTAAGCGGGAGTCGTTCCAACTTAAAACGGCCATAACTTGGTCATTTTAACTCGGAATCTCGCAAATTTTATATCGATTTCTATCTACTTCGGAAGAGCTTTCTAAATACGAAGTTATATCAAGTTTTGAAAATATCTAAGCCTCGGAAACGAGGATCAGATCTGTACAGCGGTAACATAAATTCCGAAAATGCGGTTTTCATGAATGCACTTGAGATTCCTAAGTGTAAAATGAAACTAAATGCAATGGTAATGATTTTCCCTATCATGAATGTCATGATATGAACTAATGAGCCTAAGTTCTTATAGCTTTTTAGGTTTTAAAGAATTTGAAAATAAACTTTTCTTAGAAACCATTTCATACCAAAGTTTAGTAAGTGAATTTACTACACTTGACCACATCTACATTTTACAAGGATTTTCTTTAGAAAAACTCCACTTTGTTTAAAGAATTTTTGACCTTATATTAGTTATATCCTAAGGCCTTTATTTCTTAAATAAAATCTTTTTATAACTTTTAAGTGGGTCTTTTTCTATGGGGTTTCCAAAAAACCGAATTTACAAAAGTCCATTTTCAAGTTGATTCTTTTGAGGAAAAATCTTATTTTATACTCAAAACTTTAAGTGTTTATTATACCTATATCCTAAGGACTTCATTTATTTAAGAAAATACCATTTTTGAAGTTGGAAAAAATAGTGTTTTCTAACCCTACATCCATTATTACGAATTTCATTATATGACTTTTAGTTCAAAACTTCTATTGGACTTCATTTCTTGTTTCCAACATTTTCTTTAGAAAAATCTCATTTAGACCCATGAAAAATACTACCAAACATTATCTATTACCCATAGGCTTCATTTCTCTTATAAAATCTATGTTTAGAAGTTGATAAAAGTGTTTTTGACTTAGGTTTTCAAAGTGATCCGAATTTACACAAGTTCATATTTTGAAAAGTGTTTTCCTTTTTGACTTTATTAACTTATCTAACCATAGATCTACATACTAGGAAGGTGATTTACTAAAGACAAAAGCATTAAAGACTATTAATGCACATAAACAAAGATAGAAATGAAACCTTAAATGCCTACATGATCATGAGTAGTAAAATGGTAGATCTACTATATGAATGCTTAAATGAGTTTTGAAAACAAAAACCATATTTTTATAAAAGATCCTTTGTTTAAAAGACTTTTTGATGGATAAAAGTAAAGTTTTTGGTATAGAAACTCCTTTAAAAGATAGATCTACTTTGAAATGGTTCGGGATTTTTGTATTGTTATCTCATTGTTCCTACTACAAGATCATGGGAACATGGAGTTGAGACAACCAAAAATCACTTAGCCATAACAAAGTTTCATGAGTTGGAAGTAGTGGATCATTACTTACTTGAAATGGATGGAAGATAGAAGAGAAAAATGAGAAATTGTGAGTGTGTGTGTGGGGGCTTCAAGTTTCGGCCAAAGGGAAATGGGGAGAGAAAAGAGAGCTTTTTGAGAGTTTTTCACTTTGTGAAACTTTGGAAAGTGAAAGAATGAGGAGAGAGAGAGAAAAGATAGCTTATATATGGAGTGGATTTAGGTTAAAGAAGTAAAAGAAAATTTCAAATGGAGCATTGAAGGGGGGGCAATTTCGTCCATCACTATTCATGGGGGGAAAGAAAAAGTTTGATTTGACTTTGTTTTGATTGATTTAACTTGATGTGAAATTGTTAAGAGTGTAAGAGAAGTTAAGGGACAAAAGTTATGGAAGAAGGAGTTGATTTGAGTGATGGTAAGGGTTAGCTTGTAGTAGCTAATAGGTAGTCATAGGTTGTACTTTTTGAATAGTGAGGAATAGTTGACAAGACAATTTTTTCCGGTAGTAAGGAAATACGAATAAAAAGGCTATAACTGTATTTTTGGTAAGCCGGAAAATTATGAAAAATATATTTTGAAATCCTTATTTTATTTCGATTCAAATGAGTATTCATAAAGAAATTTTTGAAATTCTAGTTCGGGGCACGCTTTTCTATAATGGGTCTCGGGATGACCCGGAATTGAAATTTTCTCGAAATCTGATCTTTTCTTGGTTTGAAATATAATCAAGAACTATATACAAAATTAATTTTGCTTATAAAAGTTTCTTATTTGGAAATCGAGGAAAAGCCGGATTCAGGGTTTCTAGGTCTTTCTCATAACGCTTTGAACTAAACTGATTTAGGGTTTCATTTTCCGGTTTCCGAAGTTTACTTGATTACTAGGAAACCCAGGGTATAAAAAAAAAAAATAATAATTGTGTAATGAAATAAAATGAATAGTGCAAAAGAATAATCAATTACCGGTCTAAATGAAAATACGATAAAAAGGTTATAACTGTAACTTTTATAACCCGAAAAATTATATAACTGATATATTTAGAAATCTCGCGAAATTACGAGTCTAACGGTACTAATGGTATATTTTTTGATATCTCGAGCCCCGGGATACGCTTTTCGAAGTCTGTATCCGAACGGGTTCGAAATGGATCAAAAATTTACCAATCTGATATTATAAAACTTATATTACTACGAGCTATTCTACATATTTAAACTACATCTCGGCCTCTAGGGTTAAGGGCGCTAGATTGCCGGACTTAAGCTATTGTATTCCGGTTAGGGTTTCCGGATGACTTTCCGGTTTAGGTATTGCCAAGTTGGAAACTGAGATTTTCTGTTTATACAATGTATTTAGTTTGAGAAATTTATTTTAAATTTTATTTTTATAAGCATTCAATATCTCTTATTGCTTTCGGAAATCTTGAATTGAAATTATCATATCCGGTAGTTATATCGGTAATGGTTACCGGATATGATTTTCTTGAGTTTGAGTCAAATATCGATTTTTGGAATGATTTTGGAGAAATCTTGATTTTTATAATTTGCTTTGAAAAAGGATCTTCATAGTGTTTTGTTTTCGAATTTATTTTTGCTTCGATTTAAGGTTTTATGAACAATTGGTTAACTTTAAGGATTCTTTAATTTGTTATTTTGTTTCTTGAATTCTTTCTTCTTAAGATTACGAGATTTTAATTTCTAACTCGTTCTATGATTCTTGGGGGTTTGATTTGATCGTTAGGGCTTTATTGTGATTTTCGTCTCTTAGGATTATTAGTCTGGTCGTTTGGGGAATTTCCAAAGTCTATATTTTATTATTGGCAGATAAAGTTTTCTTAATCGTGCCAAAGACTAATTATGGAATTGGCCTTTGGTGATTTCCTGATCCTTCAAATTGTCATGTTATGGATTAATTTGCTTTTTAGCAAATTATCACTGTTTTTTATTTTTATCCCATTTTTTTTTTTTTGGACTTAAGGACTTTTATAGTCCTTATTTTATTTTTAGATTTTCTCAAGATTGAGAAATTTTTGGATTCGTTCGTAATTTAGGATTTATCGAAATTCGGTTTTAATTTGGAGTGATTATTAAGGTTTATTTTCGAAGTTCATTTTGAAATTATTTACTGAAATTTTTCGGGGCTTAGACTTTGGGTTTATCTTATTTAAGAAAACGGGGAAAACGCATTGTTAATCTTACCCACCTAGTTATCTTATAGGTCGAAGGGGTAACTTACGATCTCTCCTATTTGGCTCGAACTAAGAGTCGTGTAAGGTCACTTACTCCTATATTTTGCAGTTGCTAGTATAGATTCTATCATCCCATCAAATATTTTCATTCTTCCTTCTTCCTATGTTTGTCTCTATGTTCTTCAAAAGTCTCCAAGATAGAATTCAAATCCTTAGTGATCGAAAGTCATACTTTAAAGGTCATTGAGCTAAATCTAGTTCTTCTTTACCTAAGGGTCATCTAACACTTATCTATTCATTTCTAAGATCATATCTTAATATTCTATCCTCTTAAAGTCTTCCCACCTAATTCCCAAAACCTTGTCGCTCTGATACCAACTAAACTGTCACGCCCCGAAGGGTACCCTAAACGTGGCAGTCCGCCGTACACAATATTAAAGCCTAAGAATGACCTCCTCAGTCACGCGAAGGCTTCCATACTATGTACAAGGCGTCTAACACATAAAGGAGACAAATCGGAATGATACATTTTATGTTGATACAATTGAGTAACAATGTAAAGGAAATACAATCCACTATACTCCAAATACAAAACACTATACTTCAAAATATAAATCATCAAGCTTCAATTACATTTATCCCAAGACTCCACTACATAAAACTATTACAAGGCCAATCGTACAGCTTAGCCAAAAACTCCAAGCATTCTTATATCTTGCCGGAATCCCGAAGTCATTCTCGACTTCAACCATCTTGGTCCCCACTTAGCATTCTTGGAATAACCTGCTCATTTAAACAACTATTGGGGTATAAGCTACACTAGCTTAGTGAGAATTCCCTTAATTCCGTACCATAACAAACAAGTTATTAATCAATCATATGCTATGCATGAACAAACACGTGAGCAAGCAATTATGTATGGGTAACCGGAACCCACACACAGAACGGATTTACGCCCTCCGTATCTTGGGTTAGGAATGGTATTGAGTCTACACGACCGCTGCTAGTCCCCAAGCCCTCGGCTCTTAGCACTCGACTCGGCTAGGCTCATCCAAGGATGCATCCACATGCGCCTTAGTACCCGAGAATGAGCTCTGGCACCGGGCTCGTTATTCAAACGAGGCAATCAACGGACCATACCGATCGACCTGCGTAGGAGTAGCACGCTACCAAATGCAATATGTCCGATGCGATGCATGATCAATTTACTTTTTGCTTAGGTCAAAATATTTATACATTCTTTAGAGTGACCAGGCAATATCATACACATAAAATATGAATCATGCAGTTATCCAATCAAATCGTGGTTTCGATATGCTTTAGTATTCCTTGGCATACATTCATCACAGTCTCATCATATATCCCATCCCCATTCACATCGATTTTTATCTTGTTCCTAAAATTCTAATGCGACTAATTACAAGCACAATCAAGGTAACAAAACAAGGAGAAAACTCACTCAGCCATTGGATCACCGGTCTTCTAGTAATAATAGTCCGGTGGTAGGGAATCGTCGAACTGGGATAACCTAAAAAGGAAGAAATACTCTAATCAGTATTTCAACTCAAACTAATCCAACGACTTCATACGAACTTATCAAATTCGTAATTCGCGTCCTAAGCGGGAATTCCAACTTAAAACGGCCATAACTTGGTCATTTTAACTCGGAATCTCGCAAATTTTATATCGATTTCTATCTACTTCGGAAGAGCTTTCTAAATACGAAGTTTAAATCAAGTTTTGAAAATATCTAAGCCTCGGAAACGATGGATCAGATCTGTACAGCGGTAACATAAATTCCGAAAATGCGGTTTTCATGAATGCACTTGAGATTCCTAAGTGTAAAATGAAACTAAATGCAATGGTAATGATTTTCCCTATCATGAATGTCATGATATGAACTCTAATGAGCCTAAGTTCTTATAGCTCTTTAGGTTTAAAGAATTTGAAAATAAACTTTTCTTAGAAACCATTTCATACCAAAGTTTAGTAAGTGAATTTACTACACTTGACCACATCTACATTTTACAAGGATTTTCTTTAGAAAAACTCCACTTTGTTTAAAGAATTTTGACCCTTATATTAGTTATACCTAAGGCCTTTATTTCTTAAATAAAATCTTCATTTATAAACTTTTAAGTGGGTCTTTTTCTATGGGGTTTCCAAAAATCCGAATTTACAAAAGTCCATTTTCAAGTTGATTCTTTTGAGAAAAATATATTTTATACTCAAAACTTTAAGTGTTTATTATACCTATATCCTAAGGACTTCATTTATTTAAGAAAATACCATTTTTGAAGTTGGAAAAATAGTGTTTTCTAACCCTACATCCATTATTACGAATTTCATCTATATGACTTTTAGTTCAAAACTTCTATTGGACTTCATTTCTTGTTTCCAACATTTTCTTTAGAAAAATCTCATTTAGACCATGAAAAATACTACCAAACATTATCTATTACCCATAGGCTTCATTTCTCTTATAAATCATGTTTAGAAGTTGATAAAAGTGTTTTTGACTAGGTTTTCAAAGTGATCCGAATTTACACAAGTTCATATTTTGAAAAGTGTTTTCCTTTTTGACTTTATTAACTTATCTAACCATAGATCTACATACTAGGAAGGTGATTTACTAAAGACAAAAGCATTAAAGACTATTAATGCACATAAACACAAGATAGAAATGAAACCTTAAATGCCTACATGATCATGAGTAGTAAAATGTAGATCTATCTACTATATAAATGCTTAAATGAGTTTTGAAAACATAAAAACCATATTTTTATAAAAGATCCTTTGTTTAAAAGACTTTTTGATGGATAAAAGTAAAGTTTTGGTAGAGAAACTCCTTTAAAAGATAGATCTACTTTGAAATGGTTCGGGATTTTTGTATTGTTATCTCATTGTTCCTACTACAAGATCATGGGAACATGGAGTTGAGACAACCAAAAATCACTTAGCCATAACAAAGTTTCATGAGTTGGAAGTAGTGGATCATTACTTACTTGAAATGGATGGAAGATAGAAGAGAAAATGAGAAATTGTGAGTGTGTGTGTGGGGGCTTCAAGTTTCGGCCAAAGGGAAATGGGGAGAGAAAAGAGAGCTTTTCACTTTGTGAAACTTTGGAAAGTGAAAGAATGAGGAGAGAGAGAGAAAAGATAGCTTATATATGGAGTGGATTTAGGTTAAGGAAGTAAAAGAAAATTTAAATGGAGCATTGAAGGGGGGCAATTTCGTCCATCACTATTCATGAGGGAAAGAAAAAGTTTGATTTGACTTTGTTTTGATTGATTTAACTTGATGTGAAATTGTTAAGAGTGTAAGAGAAGTTAAGGGACAAAAGTTATGGAAAGAAGGAGTTGATTTGAGTGATGGTAAGGGTTAGGCTTGTAGAGTAGCTAATAGGTAGTCATAGGTTGTACTTTTTGAATAGTGAGGAATAGTTGACAAGACAATTTAATTTCCGGTAGTAAGGAAATACGAATAAAAAGGCTATAACTGTATTTTTGGTAAGCCGGAAAATTATGAAAAATATATTTTTGAAATCCTTATTTTATTTCGATTCAAATGAGTATTCATAAAGAAATTTTTGAAATTCTAGTTCCGGGGCACGCTTTTCTATAATGGGTCTCGGGATGACCCGGAATTGAAATTTTCTCGAAATCTGATCTTTTCTTGGTTTGAAATATAATCAAGAACTATATACAAAATTAATTTTTCTTATAAAAGTTTCTTATTTGGAAATCGAGGAAAGCCGGATTCAGGGTTTCTAGGTCTTTCTCATAACGCTTTGAACTAAACTGATTTAGGGTTTCATTTTCCGGTTTCCGAAGTTTACTTGATTACTAGGAAACCCAGGGTATAAAAAAAAAAATAATAATAATAAAAAATTGTGTAATGAAATAAAATGAATAGTGCAAAAGAATAATCAATTACCGGTCTAAATGAAAATACGATAAAAAGGTTATAACTGTAACTTTTATAACCCGAAAAATTATATAACTGATATATTTAGAAATCTCGCGAAATTACGAGTCTAACGGTACTAATGGTATATTTTTGATATCTCGAGCCCCGGGATACGCTTTTCGAAGTCTGTATCCGAACGGGTTCGAAATGGATCAAAAATTTACCAATATGATATTTATAACGAACTTATATTACTACGAGCTATTCTACATATTTAAACTACATCTCGGCCTCTAGGGTTAAGGGCGCTAGATTGCCGGACTTAAGCTATTGTATTCCGGTTAGGGTTTCCGGATGACTTTCCGGTTTAGGTATTGCCAAGTTGGAAACTGAGATTTTCTGTTTATACAATGTATTTAGTTTGAGAAATTTATTTTAAATTTTATTTTTATAAGCATTCAATATCTCTTATTGCTTTCGAAAATGTTGAATTGAAATTATCATATCCGGTAGTTATATCGGTAATGGTTACCGAATATGATTTTCTTGAGTTTGAGTCAAATATCTATTTTTGGAATGATTTTGGAGAAATCTTGATTTTTATAATTTGCTTTGAAAAAGGATCTTCATAGTGTTTTGTTTTCGAATTTATTTTTGCTTCGATTTAAGGTTTTATGAACAATTGGTTAACTTTAAGGATTATTTAATTTGTTATTTTGTTTCTTGAATTCTTTCTTCTTAAGATTACGAGATTTTAATTTCTAACTCGTTCTATGATTCTTGGGGGTTTGATTTGATCGTTAGGGCTTTATTGTGATTTCCGTCTCTTAGGATTATTAGTCTGGTCGTTTGGGGAATTTCCAAAGTCTATATTTTATTATTGACAGATAAAGTTTTCTTAATCGTGCCAAAGACTAATTATGGAATTGGCCTTTGGTGATTTCTTGATCCTTCAAATTGTCATGTTATGGATTAATTTGCTTTTTAGCAAATTATCACTGTGTTTTATTTTTATCCCGATTTTTTTTTTTGGACTTAAGGACTTTTATAGTCCTTATTTTATTTTAGATTTTCTCAAGATTGAGAAATTTTTGGATTCGTTCGTAATTTAGGATTTATCGAAATTCGGTTTTAATTTGGAGTGATTTTTAAGGTTTATTTTCGAAGTTCATTTTGAAATTGTTTACTGAAATTTTCCGGGGCTTACATGGTCATCCCGAATTTGATTAAGAATTATGGACTTAATAAAATAATATGAACATGCATTGCATGAATTGCATTATTGCATATATGGTTATGACAACCTGCTGCGTATTAATATTTCGGATCTCTGTTTTTGCTTGGTTGATCCAATGTGTGAGTCTTCCAAGGTTCTCTTTGGTCTGGCAGTCCTATGAGGAAATAAAAGGCACCGAAGAACGTCGCCCGTAGAATCGCTTTAAAATGATTAATATTTAGGGAGTTTCTTAGGGGATTGCAGGAGATGGTTTGTGCAAGCAACTATATTCAAAGTGATAACATTAAAACGAGAAATCGTTGATTCTCTTGTGTACTTAGTCTCTCCTGGGCAGGTGGGTCATTGAGTTTTGTTCTTCAACCCATTAAAAAGAGGGCGTAAATCTTTTTCCTGTTTGGATTCTAGATCATCCAAACTTGTATCTGTGCATATGGTTGAGTGCTTGCATTGCATATGACGTGTTAATGACTTGTGTGATGTATGGTATGTCTGGTTATTCACTGAGCTGTGGTTTCGCTCATACTCCTACAGTCTTTTCAGGTTTACTTTACGTCCCTGGTTAGTTACATCCAGGAATATGGCTTCGGTAAGAGCTTTGAAGCTAGAGGTCTACGGATATATTTTAGTTTGATGGATATGTACTATTAGAATAGATTATTTAGCTGTACATTTCAAAGGAGCTATATGGTTTGTAATAATTTGTAATGGTTATTCACTAAATCATTTCTCTCATATATTTGTTATTTCTTATCAAGCAACTTAAAAGATCCTGTTGTTTTGAAAACCTGTTATTCTCTGAAGGTAATCTAGTGATAATATTCAAGTGTAACTTGTTTATTACTACTAGGGTACCCTCGGGGCGTGACAGCTGTCGGTTCTACGGGAACTAAGTAGCACTGAAGAACGCTGCCCGTAGTATCGCTTTGAAATGATTAATACTTAGGGAGTTTCTTAGGGGATTGCAGGAGATGGTCAGTTTAATTGATTATATTCAAAGTGATAACCCTAAAACGAGAAATCGTTGATTCTCCTGTGTACTTAGTCTCTCCTGGCCAAGTGGGTCATAAAGTATGGTTCTTCAACCCTTCAAAAGAGGGCATAAATTTTTTTCTTGTTTGGCTTCTAGATCATCCAAGCTTGTATCTATGCATATGGTTGAGTGCTTGCATTACATATGATTTGCTAATAACTTGTATGATGTATGGTATGTTTGGTTATTCACTGAGCTGTGGTTTTGCTCATACTCCAACAGTCCTTTCAGGTTTACCTTACGACCTTGGTTAGTCACTTCCAGGAGTATGGCTCCGGTAAGAGCTTAGGAGCTGGAAGTCTATGGTTATATTTTGATTCAATGGTTATGTACTATTAGAATAGATTATCTAGTTGTGTACTACAGTAAGACTATTTGATTTGTAATAATTATGTAACATTTATTGACTAAGTTATTTTTTTCATGTATTTCTTATTTCTTATCAAGCAACTAAAAAGATCCTGTTGTTTTGAAAACCTGTCATTCTCTGAAGGTAATCTAGTGATAGTACTCAAGTGAAACTTGTTTACTTCTACTAGGGTACCCTTGGGGCGTGACAGAATTTAGTTGGTATCAGGGCATGGTTGCTAGTATAAGAAAGAAAAATATGTGAAAGAATTGTATTTAATGAATGTAGTAAGTTAGATTTAATTAGCACCCTGTAGAAATAGTTGGGTAGTTATGTGTAGAGTTATATTGCACAATTAGGAATAAAATATGTGTGATTATTATTAATCATACAAATCTTGTTGTGTGCAGACTAATCCTGTTACGTGTCATATTAGATGGGAGATTTTTAGTATGCAGGAAGAGGAGACATTGACAAATTATAGGCGTAGATTACGAGTTCTAGTAAAGGACTTGTATTTATGCGGGATTACTAAAACCTTGGAGGAGATTGTTAGCACCTAGAAGAGAGGATTACAACCTTTGTTTAAAGGTTGGTTGTTTCTGATGGAGCGGGCTTTTCCAGATAATGGATCAGCTATAGAGACGCTCTATAGATTTGAGAGACTGATAGTTCAGAAAGGAGGTGGCCTGGAGATTGACAATATAGCATTTATAGTCTAATCCAGATCTGTGAGACCAGATCCTCCAGATTTTAGAGTCTGGGTATCTATTGGGAGAGGAGTAGTCTATGCTCATGATATTAGACAGGATCATACTCGGGTGAGAGGCAATGCAGCCTATGATGATGACTTGATGCTTGCACGGGTTAGTAGATGCAGCCAATCCAGATGCATTTTGATGAGGAAACCACCTATTATACCCGAGATAGCAGGTGAGTTCCAGCGTCCTACTTCTGTGCAGGATAGGCTGGTACAAGAGTCAGTTTAGACTACTGATCATAATAGGAGCATAACAACCGAGTTGTTAGATGAAAAAGAAGGTAAGAGACGAAGGATGGAGGTAGAGAAGTATGTCTCTGATTATAATTATGCTAGATGGGTCGGGTCATCACATGGAGGGTGGATAGAGAGAGATATACCACCTAGTGCTGAGTGTAAGCTGAGGCCTGCACCCAGAAGCATTAGGGTGATGGATACAGAGTTGACTTTAGTACCTCCAGGAGAGAGACACACGATGATTGAGATTGATGATAGCAATTCAGAGGGAGAGGATGATTACCCTCATTTAGGTCCTCAGGAGAAGGGCAAGGGTCGTCTTTATCCCACTCCTTGAGTGTTATATGATGATGATGATGAATTATCTGCTTATGATGACATGATAGTATGATATCAGTAGACATTTGATGATATACATATGATATGTAGGGTGATGCATATGTATTTTTTTGATGACTATGATAGAAAAACTAGGTTTAGTGTTAGTGCCATTTTTGAAATGTACATAATGCACTAACCACAAGAAGCTTTGATGTTTTGGTAAGGATGAGTTATGATCTAATCTAAATAACCTGTTTAATGTTAATAGAATGCCAAGAGGAAGAAATAAAAGTAGAAATGCCTGAATTTCTGGAGATCCACCAATAAATGCTCCTGCACCATCCCAAAACCGAATAGAGGATGTTTTACAAAGTCTTCAACAACAAAATGTCTTGATTTTGCAAGCTCTGCAAAATATTCAAGCAACAAATGTAGCACCACCTGCTGGGGCACTAGCAATGACTCCACCAATCCTCAGAGGAAATGAAAGGCATACTCCACCGGTTTAATTTCAGGAAAATGGACCAGTGAACCCAAATGAATCTGCTATAGAGGTGCAAGGACCGCCTCGATATGACCAAGAATTGCCACCACCACCACCTTTACGTCCTCAGAGGAATTTGTTGCCAGAATTCATTAAATGCAACAGATACTTTGAAGGAATACCAGGAAAGCTAGAAGAAGCTGAAGACTGGCTAGCTCAGATTGAACGATCCCTGGATGTTTTCCAAGTACCTGAAGCTCTGAAAGTATCATATGGGACTTATTTATTAAGATTGAGAGCAAGAATATGGTGGAATTCAAAACAAAGAAGTTTGTCACAACCGATTACTTGGGAAGTGTTCAGACGAGAATTTTTGAAGGAATATTTTCCAGGCAGTTAAAAGCAAAATATAGTACTGACCTGATGAATTTGACCCAAGGAGCTAAGACCATTGATGAGTATGAACATGAGTTTAATCGGTTGTTACAGTTTGCTCCAGATGCTTATCGGACAGTGATGAGCTTAAGAGACAGACTTTCATGGCTGGACTAGTCATTTTCAAAGAGACTTGCTGAATTTGAAGTTGATAACTTTGCAGCTATGATAGAAAAAGCTCGAATATTGAACGAGCAAGGAAGTATGAAATTGAGAGGTATAAGAAGAAAGGAACTATGTTCGGGAAGAGAATGTATGATGGTTCTATGGCAAGTTCTGTGCCTAAGAAAAAATTCTTCAAACCTTTCAATGTGAACAAAGGAGGAGTAATGGGAAGAATAATGTTACTTGTTGGAAATGTAAAGGTTCTCATTCCAAGAATTGTCCACAATTGCAAACAAATGTTATTATTGTGGAGAAAGTGGGCATATGCAAATAATTGTCCAAAAAGAAAAATTGCAACTTGTTATGTATGTAACAAAGTTGGGCACATAGCAACCAACTGTCCACAGAAAGAGTGTAGTAGCTGGATCTTCACACCTAAAGGAGTGATTGGAGTCTCAGGATCGAAAAATGGAAATGCCAATAAAGCCAGTACGACGGCCAGAGTTTTTGCCATGTGGAAATCCTGTTGAGAATATGGAGATGGAGGAGGAAGATGAAGAAAATATTTGGGAGAAGTTGATCCTGAAGAATATGGACTCATTGCAGGTATGTAGTTACATATTTGTTTATTAAAGTTATTAGACACAATCACAAGTACACGAGGATAGAAGTCCTTATGAATTGAAAATAACATGAACTTAATAATTGATACATAGGATCAATTCAAGTAGGGGATCAGACTGCGTATGCTTTGTTTGACACGGGAGCAACGCATTCTTTCATAAATACCGGATTAGCAAGGCGTATAAGATTACCAATCGAAAGCATGAGTAAAGAATTGAGAGTTACTACGCCAACTGGAGATTTGGGTAACACGAGATGATAAAGGTTGTCCACTAAAGATTGGAAATCAAGAATCAATTGCTGATTTAATTCTGATAGAGATGCAAAAATATGATATTATTTTATGGTTTGGTTAACTGCTGTAAAAGCAAAAGTTAATTGCCATCTCAAAATAGTATCTTTTGTCAATAATCAAGGAAAAAAAGAGTATAGGTGAGATACTCAAAGGAGTCGAGAATAGAATAACAGCAATTGAAGTGGAAAATGAAGAAGATATGGAGTTAAATGGGTGTATTCTTGGAACAACTGAGGTGAATCCAAAGTATTGGATATTCATACATTCGAACAGTGTGTGAATACCCGATGTATTTCCAGACGAATTACCAGGATTACCCCCACACAGAGAAGTGGAATTCTCAATTGATTTGATACCTGGAACAGAACCAGTATCAAAAGCTCCGTATCGCATGGCACCTGTGGAATTAAAAGAATTAAAGGTGCAATTACAAGAATTGTTGGATAAAGGATTTATCAGACCTAGTGTTTCACCTTGGGGAGCACCTGTATTTGTGAAAAGAAAGATGGTTCAATGAGACTCTGTATTGATTATAGAGAATTAAACAGAGTAACTATCAAGAACAAATATCCTTTACCCAGAATTGATGATCTCTTTGATCAGTTGAGAGGAGCAAAGGTATTTTCTCGAATTGATTTAAAGTCAGGATATCATCAAATCCGAATTAAAGCAGAGGATGTACCAAAGACTGCATTCCGAACTAGGTATGGTCATTATGAATTTTTGGTCATGCCATTTGGATTAACCAATGCACCTGCAGTTTTATGGATCTGATGAATCGTATCTTTAGACCTTTGTTGGATATCTGTGTGATTGTTTTCATAGATGATATACTTGTATATTCGTCTAATGAAGAACAACATGATGAGAACTTGAGAAGTGTGTTACAGATATTGAGACAATAAGCTGTATGCCAAATTGTCTAAATGTGAATTTTGGCTTAGAAGTATATCATTCCTTGGACATATTGTTTCTGGAGAAGGAATATCGGTTGATCCTGCAAAAGTTAAAGCTATTGTGGAATGGAAAAGACCTGAAACTGTTAGAAGTTAGGAGTTTCTTGGGATTGGCAGGATATTATCGAAATTTGTGAAGATTTCTCAAAGATTGCAAGACCCTGACTCAATTGACCAGGAAGAATGAGAAATTTGAGTGGAATGATCAACGTGAACAAAGTTTCCAAGAATTGAAGAAAAGGTTAATATCAGCACCAATCTTGGTTCTACCTAATGACAAGGATTTATATACTGTCTACAGTGATGCATCCAGAAATGGATTGGGATGTGTGTTAATGCAAAATGGAAAAGTAATAGCATATGCTTCTAGACAATTAAAACCGCATGAGATGAATTACCCCACTCATGATCTAGAATTAGCTGCTATTGTTTTTGCACTAAGATTTGGCGTCACTATTTGTATGGCAGAAATGTGAAATATATACGGATCAAAAAGTTTGAAGTATATATTTACACAAAAGAGTTGAACATGAGACAAAGACGATGGTTGGAATTGATTAAAGATTATGATTTTACCATTTATTACCATCCTGGTCAAGTGAATGCTGTGGCTGATGCATTGAGCCGAAAGAGTTATGGAGAAGTAGCCTCAATATTGACAGAACAAAAAGAACTCATCAAGGAATTTGAGAGATTAAACTTGGAATTTTCAATGTAAGGATTGGAAGCTGAATTGGGAAACTTAATTTTGGAACCTACTTTGCTTTAGAGGATTAAGGAAGCTTAGAAAGAAGATGTTGAAATCCAAGAGATTAAACAAGGAATATCCCAAGGAAAGTATAAAGATTTTCATGTGGATGAAGAAGAGGTGTTAAGAATGAATAAAAGATTGTGTGCCACATGATGAAGACTTAAGGAAGGAATTAATGCATGAAGCACATTACTCCGAATATTCTGTACACCCAGAAGAAACAAAGACATATCAAGAACTGAAAAGTGCATATTGGTGGAATGGAATGAAAAAGGATATTGCAGAATTTGTTGCTAAATGTGATGTGATCCAAAGATAAAAGCTGAACATAAAAAACCAGGTGGATTGTTGAAAACATTGCCAATTCATGAATGGAAATGGGATCAGATTTCCATGGATTTTGTGTGTTCATTACCTAAGACAAATGCAGGTCATGATGCTGTTTGGGTTATTGTGGATAGACTCACGAAATCAGCTCATTTCTTGCCAATTAACATGACATATTCATTAGAAAAATTGGCACGAATATATTTGAAGGAGATTGTGAGATTGCATGGTGTACCTGTCAGTATAGTATCGGATCGAGATCCACGGTTTGTTTCCAGATTTTGGCAAGGATTACAAAAAGCTTTGGGAACCTAATTGAAATTCAGTACAGCTTACCATCCTCAAACTGATGGACAAATAGAAAGAACTATTCAGACACTGGAGGATATGTTGAGAGCATGTATTATGGAGTTCAAAGGAAATTGGGACCAACATTTGCCATTAGTGGAATTTACATATAATAACAGTTACCATTCAAGCATAGGGATGCCACCTTATGAAGCTTTATATGGTAGAAAGTGCCGATCACCATTATTCTGGGATAACTTGGAGAAAGGATTGGTTGGACCTTGGTTCAGGAAACTATTGAAAAGGTTTTAGTAATAAAGCAAAGAATGAAAGCGACACAAGACATACAAAAGAGCTGGGCGGACTTGAAGAGAAGAGAATTGGAATTTAATGAAGGAGAACATGTATACTTAAGGATAAGTATAATCAAAAGTCTTCATGGTAGACAAACAAAAGGGAAGTTAAGTCATAGATAAATTGGACCATTTGAAATATTGGAACGAGTTGGGAATCTGGCATACCGTCTTGCATTGCCACCCAATTTGTCTGGTATACATAATGTTTTCCATGTATCGGTTCTAAGAAAGTATGTACTAGATCCAGATAAGATAGTGGAGTTGGAACCAATTGATTTAAAGGAGAATTTGACTTATGAGAAGCATCTAGTTAAAATATTGGACCGGAAAGTGCAAGTTCTCAGGAATAAAGAAATCCGTTATGTCAAAGTATTGTGGGACCCCCGAACAGAAGAGATTACATGGGAACTAGAAGAGGAAATCAAGAAGAACTATCCACATTTATTTGAGAATTCAGGTACGTATCCAAGCTTTGAGGACAAAGCTTATTTTAAAGGGGGGAAAATGTAAACCCCGGAAATTTTTCACATTAGTACACGACTTTATAATAGATTGTATGAACTTGATAATAAATTTAGATTCTAATTAAAGTCTAATAATAGATCAAAATCTGGTATTTGGTTAGATTAAGAAATGAGAAATCGAATAAAGAATTTCTTTAACCCTAGTTGATACCAAAAACGAGATTTCGTGTCTTGAATGAATAATTCAAGATATGATTAAAAGAAAATCCAAAATCTAAACCCGAAACTTGATATACAATAAGATTTAAATAGAAAAATATAAATAAAGAGATTAAATGATCGTTTTTGATCCCGATAATGATTCGAGATTAGAACAACGAGTAGTAATGAGCCTGTACTTAGATTTAAACCCTAAATTCAAGATTCCTAGTTAAAATTAAACGTTACTAATAAGATTTTAAGATAGCTATTAAAAACTAAAGATATATATATATATATATAGTTTAATTTCCGTATTAAGTACACTACTAAGTAAACGATTAATTATGCTTATAAACAGAAAACGATGACCCAAAGATAAACAGTTAGGATTATAAATACACAACGAAAACATAAACTATTGAATAACTTAAAATCTGAACTCCAAATAAATAATTGAATCACCCTATTTTTCTAATTCTAGTTTTCTTAAACTATTGAAGCCTAAAACAAAAATTGACCTAATGAGCTTAAGAAATTTTAATCGCGGGAGATAAAATTATACAATTAATTACCTACGTATATATAAAACCTAAAATTGTATTATTTGATAAACTAAGTGTTTTGTATACTCCTGTAAACATGTTTTTATACAAAACTCCCAAATATTAGTTAATTTGTACCCGTATAACTCGTTAAATTATCTTAAAACTCAATTAAATAATTAATTAATATATATATGTGTTCGGTGCTTTTCGGTGGGAAATCCGGCTAAGTGCAAGAAGAAAAAGAGGAGCCGAAATTGTGATCGATAATTCATCAAATAGTCAACAAATCAATCCCAATGATCAATCATCAATTGCCAACTCACTCTAGCATTAATTAACATGAAAATAACAGATGAAATGCAGCCAAAATCGGAGGAGAATTCGGAGGAAGACAGCTGCAACTTCGTTCTTCTTCTCCTTCTATATATATGTGTGTTTAATGACCTTAATGAAGAAACAAACAAACTTCATTACCTCTCAAATTTTCTAGAATGAATCCACTCCCAAATAACAACCAAAACCAACCAAAAACAGAAAACAAACGGATCAAGCCAACTAAATTCGAATCAAAGGAAAAACAATACTAAAAACCCTTGAATACGAGTTCAAAGGTAAGTTGATGTGATTCAAATGATTTTCTTACAAATCTAAGCTTTATAATTGACTTCTAATAATCTTAGGAATGTAATAAACACAACTACAAGCTTCGAATTTCATCGGACGAGCTCAAACGAGGTACAAATCCGAAACCCTTGCTATGTTTTAGTAAGAATCGAGATCTATATAATATGTATATAGAAGTGTTAAGAGTTGTTGTTTGATTATGTATAAGATATATAAACACTTAGGAACGGTTTAGTAATGTTTTTAATGTGTAAAATTTAAAGAATATGAATCGGATCAGTGAAGAAGACGATGAACAGTACTAACACTGTCTCAAAGCCGGTAGTGTAATCGCTCAACGCTAGCGGCTTACATGGATAGGCTGGCGGCGTAGAGACAGCTTACATTGATCAGATGCTGTGTAAAAATAATTTTCACGTAGAAATGAATGTAAGCCGGCTACCTAGAGATTTACGCCGACGGCGTAGAGCCGGCGTACATTGAAAGCCGATAGCTTTCAAAGCCGGTGCACTCAATATGAAATAATACTTGAAATTAAGTCTACACCGGCACTTGGGTTTGAAAAACCTAATTTTAAATATTTCATTTATTGCCATTCTTTATGACATTCATCGTCCTTCTTTATGATTTATTACATCTTCATAAAACCCTTTTATTTATTAGCATATCACATTCATTATCCTTCTTTATTATTTGATTTGAATGGACTATTTTCCCATCTTATTTAACAGCATAAGACATTTCTTACCCTTCTTTATAATTTATTTATATACTTTATGATTGACCATAAAACCCTCTTGTTTTATATCAAATGACATATTTGCCATTGTTTATAATTTATTTATCTGTATATTACGATTTCCTTTTTCATGTTAAGAGGCCAAATTTATAAATATCCACTAACTTCTATAATAGATAAGATAGAAAAGTAGTATCTCAAAATCAAATTTAAAATGTGTTTGCATCATATTTATAAACTTAAGTTTTTATATTAGATAGTTGTAGAGCTAACTTAATACTTCTATTACTTTTTGACAGACAGCTTCTTTGTGATCAAACTTAAGCACATGCACGATCAATAGATGAACTTTTTTTTTCCCCTATATTCTGCTTTTGTCATCTGGGTTATTGTGTCTCTCTTTAGGTTCACCACTTCCTTACCCTTCACCTAATATGATGCTTTTCTATGCATGATCATAGTACCTTTAATGCCTTGCACATGATATAGTATACAATTTACATAAAACAATATCATGAAATGCGTTAAAATATTGCACATATTCTCACAACATAACTTTACATGAAACAGAGATTAAATAAACACCACATTGACATGAACACCAAATTGTTTGCTTACCAATAGCTTCCATAGCGTCTCGTTTACTATATAATGGCCCCATGTACATGAATTTCGGTAGACATTTTTCATTGTTCTGCAGAACTCCAATTGCAAAATCTAATTTCAATGCTTTTCCCCTGTCCTCTTCATGGATCAAAGCTATGAAGATATTCTACTTCATGGAGAAGGTTTAATATGGCTTCAAACTGTTGTAAAGCTAATCTCTAAGTTTTTGCTTTACGGAGCTTTCTATTGGATTTGCATTTTTGGCTCTTCAATGAACAAAGCTTCACATCTTGCGGAATCTTCCACTGCCATATACCATCGAGCAGGATAGTTATTGCCCAAAATATCCTGTAAAGAAGCGCATGCAATTTCCAAGACTCCACTTATCACCTCCTTCTCATCTCAATCAAGACTCATGATTCGCTTTAATCAATCAACTGCAATAACGCTGACATCAAGTTCATTCATGCCAAGAAAAACACATCACAATCAACAGCATTCTCTCTCTCTTAACAGTCAACGACCTCACCCTTTCAAGCCCCCAGTGGCCATTTAGTTGGCAGTGCTAGCTAATGGCCTGTTCATAGGATACAAAATCAATCATGCTGTTGCAAATGAAACGTCCTTTTGGCATTTCTTCAACTCCTCTGTGATTTATCGACAAGTGAATAAGGAAACTATATTGAACTCCCTTGAATCATCAGCAAAGAAATCGGCAAGTTTAGTATTAACTTGTTCACTCCTTCGCAAATCTAAGTAGAGATGTAGAAATGCCAAAATGACGTTCCATCCGCACGACATTACTAGTGGTGCATCAATGAACAAATCATTTTCTAGTTCGGTCAATTGGATGGCTGCTAAGGATTGAAATGGCTGACTGTTACGGACAGACAGCTAAGGACCAGATCCAAACCAGTTTGGATGGAGGATTATTACACATAACTATTTTCAGTTATAGTTTCAGCTGGATTTGAGTAGATTGTAACAAATACAGCTTAGATCTCAGATAGTAGTACAAGTAGATCTTAACAGAATAGCATGCATCATATAGTTTTCAACAAGATAGTAACGGTCATGTAACTGTATACCAGAAAAATAGCAACATGCATGTAATGAAAACAGTATAAATAAGAGATCGAGATACACAGAGGGGTATCATCTTTTGCCCGAAAAGTTGTGGTGCCTTGAGTACAGGAGCTTGATCTAGCTCGAACAGGATCATCCTACACAATATAACAGAGAGTTAATATTAGTAAATCGAAGAACAGAGATAAACACAGTAGCAGAACGAGAGAAAATAGAGAGTTAGGGTTTTCGAATCTTTACCATTTGAAGAGAGAGAGAACTTGAGTTTAAATACCTAGGGTTCGGTTGAATTCAATTTACGGTTCTGCCCCTAACAAATTGGTGCTCTCGTTCCATGGCTCCTTCTACACGAGCAGGCACAATGGAGGATAATTTTGCCGAATTGGCAAACAATTTGCAGACCACATTGTTACAGGCTTTACGCCTTGAAATGGACAAGAAATTCGAAGAATTCTCTAAGAATTTAAGTCAGAATCAGAACCCGGTACCTCATCATATAGATCAACATTCGAGTTCATCATTTTCCAATAATGGGGGCAGTATGGCCGAAAATTTGTTGAAAGGCATCAAATTGGAAATTCCGAAATTTACCGGACTTGATCCTTTAGGATGGATTTTCAAAGCAGACCAGTTCTTTGATTTTCATGCCATTCCTGATGAACAACGTATTACCATTGCCTCTTTTGCAATGGAAGAACGTGCTTTGGATTGGTACAAGTGGATGTACAACAATAAACAACTCAGTTCATGGACTAATTTCAAGAAGTCCATTGAAGTTCGTTTTGGTCCCTCAGAATATGAAGATATTCAAGGTACTCTTTCTAAATTGACCCAAGTTCGATCTGTTGATGAATATCAAACCCAATTTGAATCTTTGTCCAACCGTGTTGTGGGTTTGCCTGAATCTTTTCTTCTCAGTTGTTTTATATCGGGTCTTAAACCCTATATAAAACGCGAAGTTCAGATTGCCCGTCCTCTTACTCTTATGCATGCTATATGGCTTGCCAAAATGCATGAGAGTAAACATAATGATCAATTTCTTTTTCATAAACCATACACAGTTCATCCACTTTCTAAATCTTTTTCCCCTTTACAATTTTCTAAACCATACACTTCTTCTTCTTCAAATACTACCAATGTCCCATCTTCTTCTAATACCAACCCTTCTGACACTCATACACACAAACCAACCCTTCCCATTAAACGACTGTCCCCAGCCGAAATGTTAGCACGACGAGAACAGGGCCTTTGTTACAATTGTGATGAAAAATATCATCGCAATCATAAATGCAAATCTAAATTTCTTTTATTATTGCATGATATTGATGATGACTCTGAGGGAATAACTGAGATGGCTGATCTAGACCATACTGATTTAGAGACAGGTTCTATTAGTTATCATGCTTTATCAGGCACTTTAAAACCTTGTACTCTAAAGTTCAAGGGCTATATCAATGGCCATGAGGTTTTGATTTTAGTTGATACAGGCAGCACGCACAATTTTGTGCAAGCTCGATTAGTTCATCATTTGGGATTGGTTGTACAACCTGCATCCAAATTTTCAGTTATGATTGGTAATGGTTCTACAATGCAGTGTGATGGGATCTGTTCTGATGTTCATTTTTCTATTCAATCTTGGGATTTCCACGATTCGTTTTATGTTCTTCCCATACAGGGTGCTGAAGTGGTGCTAGGAATACATGGCTGACTCGATTGGGACCAGTGACTATGGATTATTCCAAACTAACACTGGAATTTTTTCTCAAGGGAAAACTGTTATGTTGATTGGCGATAGGTTTGCTATGACTGAAGAAATTTCACATCACCAATTACGTCGATTGGTTTTTACTGATGCCATTGCTACTTGTTATCATTTGGTGGCTCAGAAAGTGGATACTGTGACATCATCGAATACCACCAACAACACTGCTATTCAAGCCTTGTTGGGCAGATTTTCTCGTGTCTTTGAGGCCCCTCATCATTGCCACCTCTTCGCACTATTCAACATCAAATTCATTTAGTTCCCAATTCTCCAGTCAATGTCAAACCCTATCGCTATCCACATTTTCAGAAAAATGAGATTGAAAGACAGGTGGAGGAAATGTTAGCTCAAGGAGTCATTCAACGCAGCACTAGTGCTTTTTCTTCCCAGTTTTACTGGTCAAAAAGAAAGATGGGAGCTGGCGTTTTTGTGT
The DNA here is from genome assembly GCA_024138025.1 of Combretum micranthum. Classification (NCBI taxonomy): domain Eukaryota; kingdom Viridiplantae; phylum Streptophyta; class Magnoliopsida; order Myrtales; family Combretaceae; genus Combretum; species Combretum micranthum. Next base: position 145,263 of record JAMXBD010001847.1, on the reverse strand, counting down.
GGATTATCGGGCTTTAAATCAAGTTACTGTTCGGGATAATTTTCCTATTCCCACAGTTGATGAATTGATTGATGAACTTAGGAATGCATGTTTATTCTCTAAACTTGATCTCAGAGCAGGGTACCATCAGATTCGAATGGATCCCCAGGATGTGGACAAGACTGCTTTTAGAACTCACCAAGGTCATTACGAATTTCTTGTAATGCCTTTTGGGTTAAGCAATGCACCTTCCACTTTTCAATCTATCATGAATAATGTTTCAGTCTTATTTGAGGAAGTTTGTCATTATTTTCTTTGATGATTTTGATATATAGCAGTAACATGGAAGATCACTTGCAGCATTTGACTTTGGTTTTGCAAACTTTATTGGATAATAAATTTTTCTTGAAGGAGAGCAAGTGTTCTTTTGCCCAAACTACTATTGAGTATTTGGGACATGTGGTTTCTTTCAATGCTCTTAAGCCAGATCCTTCGAAGGTGGATGCAGTAGCAATTGGGAAACTCCAAGAAATGTTAAACAATTGAGAGCGTTTTTGGGTCTCTCGGGCTATTATAGGAAGTTATTAAGGGTTATGCTACTATTGCTGGACCCTTAACGGATTTATTGAAGACTGATGGGTTTCATTGGTCAGCAGAGGCTGATCAAGCTTTTTCGCAGCTAAAGGAGGCTTTGATTAATGCACCTATTTTAGCTTTGCCAGATTTTACTCAACCCTTTGTAGTTGAGACAGATGCATCTGGAGTGGGCATTGGTGCAGTACTGTTACAACAGTCTCACCCAATTGCATATTTTAGTAAGAAACTTCCTAATCACTTAAGGAAAGCTTCTGCTTATGTTAGGGAATTGTATGCTGTTGTAGAATCAGTCAGAAAATGGAGACATTATTTGTTGGGTAATCATTTTCAAATTCGGACTGATCATCGAAGTTTGAAAGAACTACTGTCACAGGTCATTCAGACACCTGAACAGCAACGTTATGTGACCAAGTTGTTGGGCTATGACTATGAGATTGTTTACAAGAAAGGAGTAGACAATGTGTTGGCTGATGGTTTATCACGCCAGTACAATGATGCCTCTTTATTGGCTTTTTCTATGCCCATTTTCAATTGTATTGATGATCTTAAACAGGAGTATCAGACTTTACCTGCTTTTCAGACTCTCATTTCTCAATTGCAAGCAGGTCTTGTTTCCAAGCAGAAGATTGAATGGAAACATGGGTTACTATATTGTGGGAATCGTTTTTTTTGTGCCTGAATCTTTATTAATTCCTCGAATTTTGGAGGAATTTCATGGTTCACGATGGCTGGCCATTTTGGAGTGACCAAGACATTTAAACGTATTGCCATTCAATTTTATTGGGCCAAGATGAGGTCACAGATTGAAGCTTATGTTCGTAATTGTCACATATGTCAACAGATTAAGTATGTGACTACTGCACTAGCTGGGTTATTAGCCCCTCTGCCAATTCTTACTAGAATTTGGGAAGACATTGCTATGGATTTCATCACACATCTTCCCTCTTCTAAGGGCTGTTCGGTGATATTAGTAGTTGTGGATAGATTATCCAAATATTGCCATTTGAGGGCTTTGGATAGTCATTTTACAGCTACTAAGGTTGCCAATTTATTTTTGACTATGATTGTCAAACTTCATGGATTCCCTAAATCCATTGTTTCTGATTGAGATTCTATTTTTCTCAATCAATTTTGGAAGGAGTTATTTCATTTGAGTGGGATGAAACTACATATGAGTTCAGCCTACCATCCCCAATCGAATGGTCAAACTGAAGTGTTGAATAGGACTATTCAACAATACCTTCGATGTTTTGTTATGGATTATCTTGAGAGGTGGACTTTGTTTTTGCCTTAGGTTGGGTATGCCTATAATACTTCATACCATGAGGGTGCTGGAATGACTTCATTTCAGATTGTGTATGGAAGAGAACCCCCTATTTTACCTTCCTATTTAGGGGGCTCTTCATCAGTAGGAGCTGCGGATCAAGACTTGGTTTCTCGAGACCAAGCTCTTAAGGTTTTACATGCTAATTTATAGCATGCTTAAGCTAAAATGAAGAGTTTGGCTGACAAACATCGATCCGATGTGGTCTATAATGAGGGGGATCAGGTGTATATGAGGCTCCAACCTTATAGACAACTATCATTGGCTTCTCATAAGAGCCATAACTTGTCTAAACGTTTTTATGGGCCTTTTACTATACTCAAGAAGATTGGTCAGTGTGCTTATGAATTGGATCTTCCCCTTTCGTAAAAAATTCATCGAGTTTTTCATGTTTCTTTGTTGAAACCAGCACATGATACTGATTTACAACCTCTTGAGCTTCCTCCAGAGTCTTATAACTCTGGTCCACTCCTTCAACCTAAGGCTATCCTAAGTTCATGCTACATGGTTCAACAAGGTGCCTCTATTCCTCAAGTATTGGTATAATGGAAGGGATTAGCCACTGAGGATTCTACTTGGGAAGATTGGGACAAGTTTCGACAGACTTATGCATACTTTAACCTTGAGGAAGGTCATTTTTCCAGAATAAGGGAAACTTGTTACGGACAGACAGCTAAGGACCAGATCCAAACCAGTTTGGATGGAGGATTATTACACATAATACTTTCAGTTATAGTTACAGCTGGATTTGAGTAGATTGTAACAAATACAGCTTAGATCTCAGAAGTAGTACAAGTAGATCTTAACAGAATAGCATCATATAGTTTTCAACAAGATAGTTACGGTCATGTAACTGTATACCAGAAAAATAGCAACATGCATGTAATGAAAACAGTATAAATAAGAGATCGAGATACACAGAGGGGTATCATCTTTTGCCCGAAAAGTTGTGGTGCCTTTGAGTACAGGAGCTTGATCTAGCTCGAACAGGATCATCCTACACAATATAATAGAGAGTTAATAGTAGTAAATCGAAGAACAGAGGATAAACACAGTAGCAGAACGAGAGAAAATAGAAAGTTAGGGTTTTCGAATCTTTACCTTTGAAGAGAGAGAGAAACTTGAGTTTAAATACCTAGGGTTCGGTTGAAATTAAATTTATGGTTTTGCCCCTAACACTGACGTAGTTGATTGTCCTATCCAAAGTGAAGAAATTTGCGATGAAATCAGCACATCAAGAGGAGAGAATGTGCTATTGAACCTGATGTCTTTAGCTTGTGCATGGGTGAACTACTTGCCATCTACTTACAACAATGGACACCTCCAAGTTGTGGAGTCAGTATAGCAACTAGTTCTGGGTTTGAACAAGGTTTAAAATGGTGAAATAGGATCTCTTACTATCTACTTGTATATCCTGATTAAAGAAATAATAATAATATAAATCGATAGGAAAACCTTACTTGGTAACACCAAGACAAGCTTCTAGTATAAAAATTGGTTTTTGTTTCCATTGGTAGTACTTTTACATTTCGTCTTTTGAGCTCTCAAGAATCAAGTTGCAATCCTTTTATTTTCGTTGACTTTTGCAGATATGTCAGTTCTACACTTGCTTGGTGATGGTCAATATAATGGAGATTCAGAATTCAATCCCTTTGACATAGATCATGAGGTAATTTCATTATATGGTAATTCTTTTTATCAAATTCAAACTGAGGCCTTACATTTCGCATTATCAATACCATTATTGCCCACTCGTGCATGTATATCCTCATATCTGTCTCTATACATACTCCATAGATGCATTATTCTTAGTATCCTGCATTTGTGGATTGTGGTTTTTACTACAATTACTCGTATATTGATCATACAAATTAGATACAAATGCAAATGAGATACTAAATAAAAAAAAAAAAAAATCCAGATTTTGTTTTACCTAAATTTTTTAAGTTCATGCTATATGATGTTTACTGCAGGTCTTGATTACTGAGGTTAACATTCTGTCTGAATGACCCCCTTGAATTTAACTGCTTGGATTCATCATATATGTCTCTAAGATATCAAATCGCGCAGTCTAGCCACATTGAAATATTTCAAATAATTTGGCTCTTGTATATTTGATGGTCTATAACATGACTCCTTATAGACATATCAGAGCTGCTCAAATTGATTGATTGGAGCTGGTACATTTAATAACAATGTAACTAAAAACTTGGGACGCTGTGGTGTGAACTCTTTAAGGTATGACACTCTTTGATGGATAATTATACAAATAATATAAAGTATAATATTACTGATATGAGCCTTTGACCTCAATACTTAAACCACTAAACATTATTTAAGATCTTTTTCTCACCAACCGTGCTTGGACTTTATTTAACATGGTTTTGTGGTAAGATCACCTACTTAATTTTTAAGTAGAGGAGATTTATTTTGGTTTATCTTGCATATTGCGTATTTCATTTTAATAAAGTGTTTTGTGATACCTTTTTATTGCTTTATGGTGTGGCGTTTGGGACATTAGTTTTGTTGGTATAGTGCTTTTAACGGCTCTTCTCCCGCTGCTGCTGCTACTGATGACAATGTAAAGGAAAACGCAACTATCAACAGTGCGAACTTTTCTGATATGTTGGGGTAATTTCGAATTCGTCTTGAAAGGATATTTTTTGTCTTACTTCTTACGTAGCTTTTACCAAAATCTTCTTCAAACAAGAAATCTCACAATCAACCACTTGAGCTCCATGATTTTTATATATCTAGTGTTGCAGAGATCAAGAATTTGGAAGAAAATGTAACAGAACAAACAAAGCAAGCCTTGATGTAACAATGGAATGAAATGAGACTCTTTATTTTGTAATCTCTGATGAATACAAGTGTCCAAAGCCCATTTATATAAATTCCAATCAGTGACTAACACAGTATAACAGAACCTAAATGAGAACTACTGCCTCTGCTCTACTGCCAGTGAATTCAACTGCTTCTTGCTCTGATGCTAGTTCTGTCACTAACACATGTAAACAATATAATGACTACAAGTACCCACACTAACAACTTTCTGCACAAACATCCAATTAATAAGAATTCTCTGAATTCTTGATTTAAATAAATGAAAATATTTTGGCTAATTTGTTATTTCACATTTCTATTGCGGAGGTGTCTAAGTTAACATCATAATCACCTAATTTAAAAATTTAAGCTTATAGATATAGTGTGTACTATTATATTTATATCATAATACTACTCTTAGTCGTGGGTTGAGACTTTGATTTTTTTACTTGTTGAAACAACCATCTAATCTAAAAGTTTAAACTTATAGATATGATATGAACCATTATATTTATATCATAACACTCCCAGACTCGTGGGGCAAGACTTTGGTTTTTTTTCTTATTGGACTTATAACCTTTTTTTTTTTTTTATATATATTATGTCAAAGTAAGCACCACAACCATCTAGTCTAAAAACCTAAACTTATAGATAGAGTGTGGACTATTATATTTATATCATGACACTCCTCACTTGATTGGAGACGGATGATCTATATGCTTAAAACGATTTCATTTCTTTGTATAGGAAAGCAGTTCAAATTTGTGTCATTTATGATCACAACCTACCGACTTTGTATTGACAATAATTTCCTATTAAGAAAAGTATACAAATAGGTCTCTCAATTGAAGGCAAAGCTGATAGCCAAGCAGTTTGCTATTCTCATCAAGAACATACCCGTACTTCTTGAAGATCAAACTAGGAAGGAGCAAGTTCATCCGTACTTCAGGATTATCTATCATGATACCTTTATGGATCCACCAGGACGACAAATAACAAAGCGTTATTTAATATTGTTTTTTTTTTTTTTATGCTGCTGTTTCTTGTGTTGCATTTTGTGCTAGTGCAGTAGTGCTTGCTGGCTGGATTCCTGTTTATTTTGTCTTTTCTGTGGTCCTTTCGGCCAATCACTTCACAATTGATTAGAAAGTTATACTTATAATCTATATATGTTTATCATTTCACCTGCACACGCTTAACTCCTGGAGCATGCTACAACTGTCGTAAAAACATATTGTTATACTTATTAAGAAATTGAGACAGTAATGGAACGTTATATTTATCATATATTGCTCTTTAGTTTCTTTTATTTTAGGTTGAGATTTTAATTAAAATCCATCAATTAGATGATTTAATTAATTTAAACGAAAATATCAAATTTAGTATTGAACTTCAAAATGATTAATTTGATATCTAATAAAAAAATTTTCATAGCTATTTTTATTATCTTACTACCATCATTTGTTTTGTTTCTAATGTAGAAAAAATGACCTATCAATACTAGACAATAATAGGAGAAGTAATAATTTTTTAATAATAAGTTGTCTCTTTCAAGTCAGCAACTAAAGTTAACGGTATTAAAAAGGTAATAAAAATAATCATATAAAGTTTAATTAAGTATTAAACTAATCACTTTAAAGTTAAGGTATTAAATTAAATTTTTGTATAAAGTTCATATATCAAATTTGACATTTACACTTAATTCAAGTTGAAATGAGTGTGCAAAATTTAGACTCAAGATTCAAGAACATCTCTTCTAATACCATGCTCAAAGCAAGTTGTCATAAACGTGGTCCTTTTGATTGGCTTTAGCAAAAACGAAAAAAGAAGAAAAGAAGTTTTTGCTCGTGAATGATGGATAGTTTTATATAATAAATATAATAGTCCGATTTATAAAAGGGTTAGATTAATGTTTTTCTAAAGGTTTGCCCAATATTTAATGCTTTAAGAGCTCCCTAACAGTACTAAACTTCATTTGTAGACATGTTTGTTTATTAGAATAAAGGTAGTGTAGTGTTTTGCTCTTTGTGATTAGGAATGTAGATGTTTATTAGGTTTATGTGATTTGCTGGGAATAAAAGCGTTATACCTTAAGGCAGCAATAGTGATAGTGGAAGTGACTGGTGTGGCAACAAACATAGAAGGTGATAAGTGCGCAGGATTGGTTATGTGTAAAGCACTAAATAAGGATTTTTGTTTAAGCACTTTATACAACATGTTGATTTTTAATATTCTTATCGCCCATGATTGCTTTATACTATTGCTGACAGACATTCTGAACATGCTTAGGAAGGCATCGCATAAAGAGTTAATATAAAAAAGGTTCTTCAACTTTCGCATAAAATTTAATTAGATATCTGAAATTTGGTTTTGAATAATTTAATACCTGAACTTTTCTAAAAAGTTAAATTAGGTATTTGAAGTTTAATCTGAATAATTTAGTACATGAAACAAGTTTTCGCATATATTTTTCTTCTTGATTAAACTTACTTCATATAGAAAACATTACAAAAAATTAAGCCTATTGTTGCAGCTAGGCTATCATAGGGAACCAACCTTTGGTAGCAAATGTGTATTTTAAAAAAAAATTATTATCATAGGGAGTATCTTGCCATAGATTAAAAATGTGCGCAAAAACTTACGTCTCATATTAAATTGTTCAAAATCAAACTTCAGAAAAAAAAAAGTACGTAAAAACTTGCTTCAGGTATTAAATTGTTCAAAATCAAACTTTAGATACCTAATTGAATTTTTTATGAAATTCAAGTACCATTTTTGACACAATTTCTTGTTTAAACGATATTGTTTAAACAACTTGGTATTATTTATGATCTCTTCCTGCCCTTTATCGCTTTCTACTGTGAGAGATATTCTGAACATGCTCACGGTGGCAAAGCAATATATAGCCAATGTTTGATGAAGAAAGATGGTTTGCTTTCCGTTGTCTTAATGCAATATGTATTCTTCTTGGACGAGAGAGAGAGAGAGGAGAGAGGAGAGAGAGAGAGAGAGAGAGAATGGATTGGAAGATTCCTGCCATGAGAAACCTGAACGTGGTTAAGATGTGTTTTATTTATTTTTTTGGGTTCTTGATGTTTGACACTGCTGTGAATTTTCTCGTTGTCTAAGGCCGTTGATGGTGATAGATACATACATACATATACATATATATATTAATAGTAATGTCTCAATTATCAAATTTCTAAATTATAGATGATTTCGATGGCCGATGCTAAGACTTAAGCATTTACTCATTATTATTTTCTTGTCCAAGGACTAGGTGTTATTGGAGATTCAATATATATATATATATATATATATTATAATATTAAGCCATTTATATTGAATAAAGATGGCTATGTAATTTAACTTGTGAAAGTGGGGAAACGAAGCACAACTTTGGCACAAAATTAGGAAAGTAGTGAGGAAATGAATAGGTGCTTTGAGCTTGTTAGTGTTTTAGTCCATATCCATTTAATGTGGTGAGTGGTATTTGAATTTTGATAAAATTTTAAAATTGATTAATTTAGTAACTAATTTTTCTTTTTTATACGCTCCAATAGTGCCTCCATCAAATTCCTTTAGGTAGGGGTGGGCACGAATTAATTTGGTTTAGTTTTTACTAAAATCAAACTATAAAATCAAACAAAACCATAATTTATAGTTTGATTTTATATATTCCCAACCAAACCACTAATTAACGGTTTAGTTTGGATTGGGAAATTTTCAAAATATAAAATAATGGTTTGGTTCTTTTTGAATTGCGGATATTAAATAAATTTCTAATTCAAAAAGAAAATTTGTTCTAATTTTTTTTATGCAAAAATTCAAACATTTAATACAAAAAAAAAAAAAAAAACAGAGAGAAGAATTTATAAGTAAAAAATTGACATGAAGATAATTGACATTGTTGCTATAGAATGGACATGGACGTATATATATATATAAGGGATAATGTCACAAATGATACTTGAACTTTGGCAAAATATGCAATTAGGTACCTAAACTTTGAAAGTGATCAATTTGGTAACTAAACTTCGAAATTGATCAATTTAGTACTTGAAAAATTTTGAAAAAAATAAATTTAATACTTAAAAAACTTGATAGAGATACTATTAACATATATGAAAAGTTCTTTCAGGTTGTAAATTTTTTAATTTCAAAGTTTATGTATTAAATTGATCAATTTCAAATTTTAGATAGCTAATTGTATATTTTATCAAAATTCAGATACCATTTATGACAACAATCCTAAATATAATTATATATATAATATAATTGTTCTAACTTTTTAAGGGGAAAAATGATTGATGTAGAAAGAAAAAAAAATTGAACAAAGATATCTTTACAAAGTTCAAAATGCACATCATAACAAAATATTTCATAAAACTATCATATTCATATAATCTTCTATAAAATCATCCAATTACTATCAAGATAGCAACCATCAAAGTACATTCACTAACTAATATATAAATGAGCCATAATCCATAATCCATAATATTATAAAATCATCAAGTCAATCATATACCAATGAGAGTAATTTATAAAAAATTACATTGAACATTTAAAACATAATAAAAATCATAACTAAATAAATAAAGTTAATACTTTGTAGAGTTAAAGACTAAAAAAAAAAAAAGCAAGAAGAATAAATTAACATTGATCAATATTCATCAACTAATAAATATTATAATGAAACAATAAGAAAATATACTTCCTCTAATTAATCAACATAAAAAAATTTTAGTTACAAGTAAGATATTATATTTTTCTAAAATAGTGTGGTTTGATTTTACGGATTGATTTAGTTTATTCTTCAAAACCAATCGTAAATATACGAATTGGGAATTCTCCAAGCCAAATTATATAAAAAACCGTATTTTCAGTTTGGTTTGGTTTGGTTACAAATTGGTTCATTTTTATTGGTTTTTTTGCTCATCCTTATAGTTTCATGTATTAAATTGATCAATTTCAAATTTTAGGTATCTAATTGCATATTTTGCTAAAAATCAAATACCATTCGTAACATTATTCCTAAAATAAAACCAAGAGAAAAAAAGTAACTAAAACTATTAAAGACGCAAGTAAAAGCATCTCCTATATATATATGCACACTATTATTTTCAACCATTAATTGTGGTTTTAAGTTCCTCTCACATGGTAAGTGGCTTTTTATAGAAGCCACCATATTATACATATACCTTATAGCTTCATCTTTCAAACTACAATTGAATTATGTACAAATGCGTTAATGCATTTTGGCATAATTCATGATAATAAAAATAGGATAGATTATACTGGATGATCACAATGCTTGGGGATAAGGTCATTTTAGGTCACAACATTTCGAAAAGTTTAAAAGAAGTCATAATATTTTAAAAAGTATTTTATGAGATTTAATCAAACATTTCTCCTATTGATACATGTTAATGGAGCCTTAAAAGAAGAGTATTTCGAGTTTTAATTAAATATTTCTCTTATTAACATGTGTCAATGGTGACCTCAATTAACCCACTTCTCTAAACGTTGTGACCTAAAATGAATTTACTTTTAAACGTTGTGACCCAAAATGAATTTACTTTCAACAATGCTCTAAAAATAACTTCTATCACACTCCTACAGGGTACCCTAGTTGTAACGATACCCGATGTAACCAACTGAGGTCTCCAGAAGGTTATATAAGTACTGTATAACTAACATTCCCTATATGAAGTGGACAAATAAAACAGGATTGACGGTTGATTAGAATGAGAAATATATTGTTTATATATAAATCATAAGTAAAGATAATAATACAAAGTCTAGGTCATCACTTAACTATTACATCCATGGTCTTCAAGGGCTTCACCAGAACACTTTTACAAAAGAATTTACAAGAGAAACAAAACTTAACTTACACTACTACAAACATCACACTCTAAGTCTCTATTACATAACAAGGTCTTCCTCCCAAACATGGATATGTAAGTCCTTTCTATTCTAACTTTTACACATAGTCTTGGTCTCGGTCTTCTTGCTTATATTCCTATAAAAAAACCATCTAAAGGAGTGTGAGCAATAAAATGTTCAGTAATTAACAGAATCTCAACATAGTTTATTAATATCAAACAAGTTTAGTTAACAATCATATGTAATGCATCCACCAAACATATGTCACAAACATGGTTTGGATAACCAAAATCCAAACCTATGGAGATTTATACCCTTCATGGGAGTTGAAGGATCAGTTAAGTAATTTATGCCCATGACAATCCCAAAAATAAAGAAGGAGAACTCTTTCAATCTCATTTACTATTTATAAATAGTTATAATATATACTCTTCACTTCTCTTAAAAATTTGGAATTCTTACTAAGTATTAACACTCTAAAGCCAACTCCAACATTGGTGACCCCCTTCGAAGCCTATTTAGCTCCTATGAAGCTGAAAGCCTTATGGTAATCTTAACTAGATCCATTGGACTTAACAAGAATTACCACAAAATCTAAATGTTAATACGTTATATGAATATCATGCCAATGCAATTATGATGTCATGGAATGCATGTCGGTTTAAGTTTAAGATCCTAGTGAGCTTTATTTCATATTATTTAGTGGTCACACCAATTTCAGATATTAATCATTTCAACTACACATTTATTTTCAAGCAATTAATTGTCACTTTAAAAATTAAGATTTGTGATTCATTCATACAACACATAGCATACAAGATTTCCCAACCCCATGCACTTGATCCATTTCACTTGTGTTTATACTATATTTTACTATTATATAATCACAAACAAAGTGAAAAGACTTAAGTTACTCACCATTGCATATCGCCTCAATCATCGTAATAATCACTTGAAAAATCTGGGTCTTGATATTAGGCTCTTATAGGATAGAAAACTTGTACTCTTATAGGATAGAAAACTTGTATTACTAACTATATAATAAGGTAAGGAAGTTTTAAACAATATCTTAGAGCTATAGGAGACAAAACACAAACCAAAGGCCATACGCCTATGGCCATGCCCCATATCAAGGGGCGTATGAAGCAGGGCGAGGCATAGAGGTCACAACGCCCCATACCACACTCCGTATGGACAAGCTTAACAGTAGGGCTGGTGAACAGAAGTCACCACGCCCCCTGCCACACCCCATATGGAAGGGTATATCAACCCAGGCATGGATAGAGGGGCTACCATACTCTTGCCATACCCTATATGGTGGGGCTTATCCACCTAGATGTATTCAGATTGCACCATGTCTCTACCATGCCTTGTGCTTATCCAGTAGCGAAACACACTTCTATACCTCACAATTTTACACATTTCAACCAACTTTAAAGGACTTGTTATCATCTTGAACATTCTAACATCCATATACAAGACTCATTTTCACCTCCTACTCCTTCATATCTTTCAACATTATAACTCTACTTCACATAACTAACAACAAAACTCATGACAACCCGATATATATAACAATAACTTACAAGAACTCTAACATATACTTACTCATTAAACAAAATTGATAAGGTGAAAGCAAGAGTTAACTTACCTACTTGTGCCTTGGCTTGGTGACGAAAGTTTAGCTTGAATTTCTCGATGATTTAAGCAAAGAAATGGAAGAAGAATGTGGAGCATATGTGTGTATAAAACATCGGTTTAGAGAAGGAAAAAGAGGAATGAAATTTCGGCCATTGAAGTTGATTACATCTATATATATTATATAAAGCAATTTTTTGACTTTTAAGGTATTTGAAGATTATTAAGTATGTGGTGTTGCACAATAGTTGTGGTGGGCTCAAGCACTTATTTTTTTGTAGAAATTAGCTTAGTTTAAAACACCAATAGTCGTCTATTCATCTTAGGGATTAAAATAATCTATTTATTGAATCAATACAAAGTTTAGCAAAAATTTAGCTTATACATTCAATATAATTAGATAATTCCTTATTAGAATCCATATTGAAATTCTTGATAATTTAAGAGTTAAATTTATGAAATTCGAATTTCTAGTGGACTTTGAAAACATGATTTAGTTGACAAACAACTTGAAATAAATCAATTAAAAATTTTGAACTTCTATTCCTACTAGATCTATTTTATAAAAGGTATCATAATTGATTTTATTTAACATTCCATTCATTTTAAAAATCATATTCAAAATATATAAATTTTAAATTTTTTTCTAAGCTTGATTTCTCGAAAAACCTAGGGCATACAGTTCATGTAGTAGAATAAAGAAAAACTACAATAGTTAGATAAAAGAATGATAGATCTACGTTTAACTGCTAAACTTGCTAAATATAGTTGTGTTTGAAGTTGTTATACAAACCACGGTTGTAGTATATGCAGTGTACAAACTTGAAGTAGTTACACTAGATCAATCCTGCTTGTACTATAACTCGCGAATTAATCTAGGAGGAGTTTAGTTTGTTAAGTGAAGTAGATTACATCTATTGTTTAGTTTATGAATCAAATCATCATCATAATCGTGCTCGCAATTACAATCCATGGTTGACACTGAGTATCTATGATTGAAATCGAGCAAAAGTTAAAACATTAATATAGCTTCAATCGCGGATAGGTCGTGCCCACGGTTGATTCTATGGTTAAAGTTATATGACACACAAACACCCACGATCAATTACCCTCTTTACCCACTGTCTCAATCACACCTACGATTTACTTTCATAAATAAACTTTTGTAAAATTATAACAACTTTTTTTTTCCCATGTGATAAAAAGACAAATAAATTAAGGAAATTACAACATGGATTTAAGACGCTTAAGTACTAATAAGAATTATTATTTAGTCATAATGTTAGTAAGATATATGTTGTTATCTTATAGGAATGATAAATCATCATTCAAATTTTCTAATAGACTATTACGGCGACTAAGCAAATATGCATATGTGAGTAGTTTTGCTCTTTTCACCATGGTTGTCAAACTCGTGAATCAACTTGTACGTCTCTACGACTACGAGTTTACGAGTTGATGGTGAGATTTCGATTCAACTAGCATACAAAATCGTTTTTTGAGTAAACTCCTAAGTAGAATCGTAAGTAGAATCAGTAGTATAATCGGTACTGGAATCATAAGTAGAATTGTAGTAAAATTGTAAAGTTGTAATTTTACACTTTTTTTTTTCTATTTGAACTTTAAAAATGCAATCAATTTATTATATTAAAATTTAGGGTTTTTGGGGTTGGTTCTTGATATTTATCTTAATTTAACTTAATTTTAGTTTTTTTAATATTTTTTCCTTTTATTTCTTTTTTTTTTTGTATTTTTCAGAGAGTTATTTTCTTTTAGGTTATATACTCTGATATATTTTGAACAATTTGAATGAAAAATAAACTAATATATATAGTGCTATATTTTTTCCTTTTTTTAAAATAATTTTCTATATATAATTTATTTATGATAAATGCTATGATTTTTTTTTTTTTTGCAAATATATAGTAAACATGAAAATGTTCATTACTACACAAAACTAACTACTCACACATGATAATTTAAATGATTTGTAACACATATTAATAATTGTAGATTATGAATTATCATTAAATAAAAATAATTATTTTAATTATAAAATTACACTAAATATATTAATGACAGCATGTGAATTATCATTGGTAAAACTTAAATTTTGGTTGTATGTAACTAATTTAATATTAAATTCTTTATTTTCATAATTTATTTAAAGTTTTATTGGTTTAGCAAGTACATCGATGGTTTTTGCAAGCAAATTTAAATTAGTTGTAAATCTTATGATTCTACGTTTCAATTTTATGTTCTGATTTTATGGACTCTTTAGTGATTCTAGGTAGAAACTCGAATTTGATAACCATGCTTTTGACATTAATTATGTCTACAATATAGTGGCATATGTTCTAAAGTATAATTGAAGCTGACTATCTATATGGGGATTAAGAATGATGCATGCTGTATAATGTCTGAATGAGTGACAAGTTTCAATATTAAAAGTGATAACCATTTGCTTGATACTGATTGTGTAATGTGTATTAAGGATTATATGAGAATTGTATGATCACTAAGTAATCGAGAATAAATTTTAATCAACCATTAAATTAAAGAGACATGCATTGCATGACTGCATAAATTACATTTAAACGGTAATCATGTTACATATTAGCATTTTCAATTCTATGTTAATGATGAGTTTTTCTAGTAAAGAGAAATGAAAGTTTGGTTTTACATAACGTTACCATTATTTTTTATGATTCAACATGAACTAAGTAGGCACTCGAAGGAACTTCGCTTGTGGTGTTGATATGAAATGGCTAATACTTAGTGGAGTTTCAAAGTTCTAAGGTTAAGTTGAGAATAAGACACATAAATATAAATCGACAAGAGAAGATAATTAATATTTCTTCTTTCCTAGTTCTTAGTCTCTCTTGGACAGTGATTACTTGTTGACTAGTTCCTTAAACCCCGGTGAAAGGGTAGAAATCTACACTCTGTTTGGAGTTTGGTTATCTAAGCTTGTATCTATTACATATGGTTGACTGTTGCATTGCAATATCTGTTAAACAAACTTGATTGATTTTGTTTGATATGTGTTGAGATCTGGTTATTCACTGAGCCGTGGTTTGCTCACTGTCCTATGGATTTGTTTGGTTACAGGAATCATTAGAGTTGACCTATATCCATAATTTGGTGCTCGTATAAGTTAGTATTGAAGTCAAGACAAGGGCTGGAGAGATTATAGGATTATGTGTAAAGAAATAATCTCAAACTAATATTTAGACCGTTATGATGTAATAGTTAGACATTTATTGTAAGTTGTATGTAATGTTATTCTCATATATGACACATATATGCAATATCTCTTATTCTAAGCAACCTTTCGATCCTGTTATAACTATCCATGCCATGGAGTTATTTACGTGTACGATGTTCATGTACCTTTTTGGAAGCCTCAATGATCAATATAAATGTTTGTGACTCCAGTTTGCTACATGGTGTATTGATACTACTAGGGTACTTTGTGGGGGTGTGACAGGGCGTATCAAATTATAAGCATCTTAATACAATGATAATAATATCCTTTAAAAAAGGGTATTATCAATATATGGATTCTTAATCTAATTAGGTTATCCTATTTTAAAAGATACTTTCTTTTAATCGTCTTCTTTGAAATAAGAAGATTATTATATATTATTCTAAGCTATTTAAGATTAATAACTAATTAAAAAATTCTTGCTAGAATTAAACCCATGACCCATTTGGTTCATTCTTTATGTACGACCTTATAAGTTCACTTAATGTTTGTAGCATGTCCAAAACCTTTTTTCCAATCCACAAGACATAAGTGGCTCTAGCCAAGACATAGTGCCTACTCAAATTAAGCGAATATTGGTGATATGACTTTACCTATTAAACAATCAGCTATCAAGTCTCTTCGTCACATGATATCTGATGAGTAAATATAAGGCATAGATCATGTTACTCTTATATTGTTTAATCATATGTTTTTTTAATCCTAGAGTTTGATTGACTTAAATAAATGCCATTGATAACTCCTTATCAATTCATTTGAGCATGACTATGCATTTTTTCGCAGTCTTAATCTTCAAGAGACCCTAAAGATATCTCTCTCAAATTAATAATATCTTCATGAACACTCATATCCCTACACATAACTTATTCCATATCCAATCACAACCTTATAATCATCCGATTTAAGATAATGAAGAACTAAGTCAAAACATGGAAATCACTATATAGAGATCCATGGTGTCATCAGGTCAAAGGAATAAAAAAATACTGCGATGAGAATTCTTGTGACATAGATCCATATGGTACTCTCATGATGGGTCAATCTAATATTATGTACTCCTACATGCATCTATGCAGTAACTTGACATCTCATATCTATGATTAGTAAAACATAATCATCAATCAATCAATATACTAGTCTTAATTCATTATCATTTCATATAATGAGTAACTAGAGATAGTTTAAAATCTCAAACCACCTTCTACATACACAAACCATAATCACATAATACTTCAAAAACCCTCTTTAGGTAAACTTTTCCTTACATGTTCTTTTTCTCATGTCATGTAACTTCACATGACCATGGTGTGAGTTTCCAAAAATTAAATGTTATGGAAGCTACACTATGTTCATGTATTGTTCTTGTTCATGAATATCTATTTATGTTTATAATGTTATTTTACTTTGTTCATATTATTATTGTTATTATATCTAAGTATTATTATGTATCTATATAAATATATATTTATATATCTTTAGAGCATATAAGCTCACTTGCAATTTATTCATTTTCATGCAAAGTAATTTGTTTATTTCTCCCATTGCAATTATTTATTTCTTGTTGTTTTAAGACTAGTCTCTAGTCTTAGACTTTTACTCTCAGTCAAAATAAATTTTTTTCTTTCTTTTATTTTATTCTTTCTTTTGGCACTAGTCTACTTCTTAGTCTCGAGAGTCTTGAATAAGCTAAGACTCCCAATACTTGACTTTATCTATCATTTATATTATTTTTGTTTGCTATTATTTCTCATAATCATGCCCATTAAGATTGTTGTCCAAATTTTCAAAGCTCCAATTATATTTGATAAAAATAAGATTTTATCACCTAAAGAATAGTTTTACATGAAATATAAAATCTATGGTTAAACCAAAGTAATTCTTTTCCAAGCTTTAGGAAGAATTCACTACAACTTTAAAAACTACTTTTGTTTTGGAAAAGCTTTTTGAATCCTTTCTATATTTCTTATTTTCTTAAAAGAAGATGAATTTGATACTGGAATAATTTTCATAATAAAAAGAAATCCCTTAAAAAAAAAAAAAAGATTTTCCAAAACCAAGATTTTTCAAATAAATAGTCAAATAAAACAAATAGGAAAAGTAGCACTAATGTTGAGAAATTAGAAAAGAAGAAATTCATTTTTGTCCAAAAAGTCATTTAGAAAAGTAGTAAGACAAACATAAAATAATTCTTTGAAAACAAAGGAAATCAAAATATTCATTTTAAAAGGATTTACAAAATGAATTTCTTGTAAATTATGGTTTTCTAAACTCCTAAATAACATTGTCTTACTCAAAGAAATATGGTTGGACAAAAAACAGTTAAGCATGGATGAAATATGAGCTAAGTATCTATGAAAAAGGAAATTTTCAACTATATAGATCACTAAGTATTTATCAAAAATTTTTGAATGATTTAATGATAGAAACAAATTGCTTTTGGGTTAGGGAAAAATCTGTGGTGAATATGATCACCACTGTTTTAGAGCTTAAAAGACTTAGTTTGAGAAAATTAGTTTTAGAAATGGATAGATATTTTCAAGTAGGTGGAAATCGGTATATTATATGTGCAATTCCGAGTTAAAATGACCAAGTTATGATCTTTTTAAATTGGAGTCTTCCTTTATACAAACTTTGACGTTCTCATGACATTGTTTTGTCAAAATTCAAGAAAGTCATCAAAAAATACTCATTTTGGGTATTTTCCTTGACTAGGTGATCCCAAGGAAGGATACCCATACCCCGAAGACTATTTCGATAAAGTGGACTGTGTGAACGACTCATCCTTTTAGAGAAGTGTCGATATGGCATTGTGAGTTTATTTCCTTAAATTACTTTACTTGATTGTGCTTGTAGTTTAGTCGCATTAGAATTAAGAAAAGACAAATTGATACATATGCGAAAAATTTGTTGAAAGGATCCTAAGAATATCGAGGTCGAAATTGGTTAAACGATTGTTTTAGTATAGCACTTGATTTGTATGAAATTCTATGATCACCTTAAATTTGATAATAATGATGCTATGATATTATAAACAAATTGATTCGTGCATATCACGAAGTGAGTCACATTACATTGGGTCATTATCCTTGGGTGAGAAGGATGGTAGCTCAGGTCAAAAGCAACACTTAGCGGTTATGATCAAAAGCGATTGCTTGGCGACATATAGTTAAATGCTTGGTGGAAAGTCCGAAAGCATGACTCAATTCAAGTAGACTTAATATGCTTGGTAGTGTTGATCGAAAGCATAACTTTTTAACTAAAACTACTTGTTTTGAGGTTACGTATCACCAAACCCCAAATGGAGGGCGTAAATCCATTCAACATATAGTTCTTAGGAAAACTATATGCCTTGTTTGTCCACATATATGTTTGCATTTCATTTGTCTGCTTAAATAACTTGTTTGAATTCCATTACACAAGAAGTTATTTATGGAAATAGTTCTCACTAAGCCTATTAGCTTATACTCCTATAGATATCTTTTGCAGTTTACCTATTTGTGGTTGAGGACATGTGGACCCTGTAGCCAGGTACTTTCCTTTTGGTTAAAGAATTTCTAGATAAAGTTTAGTATTGGATAAGATATAGACTTCATAGAAAAATTCTTATAATAGATTATAGTTATTTGTGATTGGGGAATGTCCTTAAGATTTGTAAGATTGTTGTTTTAAACAAATGAATATTATGAATCCTCTTTTCTTAATTTGTTATTATATCTTCTTAAGCTTCATAATTCCATGTATGGTCCTCTAAAATTATGAGAGCACGCCTTACACTTAATATCAAAGCTTTTGAGCATGACTAAGGTTGTCATACTTAAGCTTTAATATTGAGTGAAGCGGACTGTTATTTTAAGGTACCTTTTTGGGGCGTGACAGACAAAGATCCTGAAAACCGACCCAAGATAAAATCAGATTCTAAATAAGATCAAATACAAAAATTCTTACCTTGAGAAAAAGAGGACCCTCAAAACAAAATAGAAAATCCAACTGTAAACCTCCTCTGTTCTCTAAGCCCTAAACCTTAAGCCGGAAAGTCTATCGGATCCTTAAGTCAACGGATCTCGAGTAAAACCCTACAGTTTAGATACGGCAAACCCGAGTCCGTAAATCGAGGAGTCGAAAAATAATTAAATTGTTTAGAATAGTCCGTAATAATATTTGATTTATTAAAAATATCAGATTGGTTTATTTTCGGCTTATTTCGAACCCGTTTGGATATTGCTTTGGAAAGCGTGTCCCGGGGCTCGAAAAATTAAAAATATATCTTTAATATTTTTAGACTCATATTTTTATAAGGATTTCAAAAATATCAAGTTTATAATTTTTCGGATTTTAAAAATATCAGTTATAGCTCATATAAGCTTATTTTACTCTTACCGGTAACTTAATTGTTAAATTTCTAAAAATAATTTATTTGATTATTTTATTTAAATCATAAAAATTTGCCACTTAAATAAAAATATTTTTCTTAATTTATTTTATATATTTTCTTAGTCAAAAAGCCACTTTATCAACCCATACCTCTAGTACACATCCATTATCATTACTACACATTATTATGTTTTCTTTTGCTTTTTCTTACACTCCAATTCCCAAGATGGTAGCTGACCATCCCCCAAAAATTAGCCACTTTTCCTTTTATTTTTAATCATTTATTTGATATTTTAAAAGTCTCTTTTAGTTAGATATGGAAGCAACTAGTTACACTTTCAAAATACAAGCAAAAATCAAACTACACACACTACACCACACAAGAATCACGCCACCCACGCCCCCCCCCCCCCCCCCTCTCTGTGCAGCTGCTTGTTTTATTTTTTTTCTAATTTATTTATCACACATACATCTCTATCTCTATTTAGCATCTCATTCCTTCCCTCTTTCACCTTTACAAACCCTATTTTTCCTCTCTTTTTCCCTTTCTTTTCTCTTCTTCTTGGCTTTGTCTTCTTAAAAACAAGCTGCCACCATTTCCATTCCATACTCCCACATACTTTTCTTGCAAATATTTGAGGTAATCATCTTCTTTTAGCTCTCATAAGATGTTATAGGATGATATTATGGATGTTTCATGCATCAAAGGACATTCCACAAGCTTAAAAAGCTATGGATGATGATGCCAAAATTGAAACACTCCTCTAGATGATGATCTCTTTTGTTCTTAGTATTTTTGTTATTGAAGGCTTGTTTATCTTCTTGTTTTTGTGATAACTTGTAGATCTAGAGTTTTACAAAGCTTTAGTTATGTTTATGTGTAGATCTAGAAGTTTAAGGCCTACTACAAGTTTTTCTTATGTTTTCATGGATGTATTTTGAGTGGATCTTAGATTTGAGTTGGAATGAAAAAGTAAAATTCGTAACTTGTCAAGGCACCATTTTAAAAACCCTCTTCCAAGTCTTAAAATGGAAGTTTTTGTTAAGAAAATGAAGGTTTGATGGATGTATATCATCAAGACTTCATCTTACAAGAATCAAAGTTGATTTTCAAAGTTTATTTTCAAAAACAAAAATTGTATTTTCGGATCAAGACAAAGATCTAAAATAAAAACATGTTTTCCAACTCAAAAATGAGGATTTTATTCAAGAAATGAAGGGTTCTTAAGATATAATATGTAATGGGTTGTTTTTCATGAGTTTTGATGAATTTTCTCAAGAGATATGTTCAAAATAAATTTATGAAAATTCGGATCTAGACCAAGACCCATTTTTGGAACCCATCATTCAACTTTAAAATGAAGATTTAGACAAAAATATAAAGGGCTCTTGGTATAGATATCTTAAGGAATGAATTTTCATAAGTTTAAATGAGTTTTCCTAAAAAGTATTGCTTAAATCAAGTGCTTTGTAAAAGACAAAATTTAGGTCTTGTTTTCATTGTAAACTTCAAAGAGGAAATTCGTAATTGGGGAGACCAATTTTGAAAACCTTCTTTTAGATCTCAAAACAAGTATTTTATATTGAAAATGGAATGCTTTGATGATAAATAATATAGGAAAATTATTTTCATTGAACTAAGTAAGTTTTAGTAAAGGAATTACTCAAAACAAGACAATGAGTTTCAACTTGTAAATTTCGGTTTTATGAAAATGGATTTTTAGAAGTTTCATTTGAACTTTATGTTTGGGATTAGATAAGTGTGTAATCTCTTAATTTTTTTTGAGAATCTCCTTGCAAGTTTAGGACTAAAATAAGTTGGTCTAAGTAGTTAAATAGAGTAGATATGGCAATTTTTCACAAAGGCTCAAATCTTGGATTTTCGCAACCCTACTGTACAGTAGTTTCCGACCCCTAAATGACCTTAAATGTTTGAATTAACTTTGGAAATAGATAGCTCTTTCGAAGTAGATAGAAATCGGTATATTATAAGCTTAATTCCGAGTTAAAATGAGTTAGATATGACCTTTTTAAGTTAAGAATTCAACCTAGGCGAAAATTGACGAACTTAGTAAATAAAATTGTTAAGTTTAATAGAACTTCTTAAGAGATACTCATTGAGGGTATTCTTTGTACTTAGGTGAATTGGAGGACGGGTTACCCTTCCCGAGGACTATTACGACTAGTGGATTTCACTACATGGACAAGTGAGTTCATTTCTCAATTAATTATGCTCTTGGATGTGCTTGTAGTAGTAGTGGCATTAGACTTAGGAAAAGATAAAATTGTGATTGAATGGTGATCTAAACTTGCATGAATGAACGATAAGTATATCGAGGCAAGTTTGTTGCAATAACCTTGTATGAGCTAGTATAGATTTGGAGTGTCTGAAATCTGTATGGTCACTTTTAAATTATCTAATTAATATACCATGATTATATGAATAAATTGTACATGCATATCACGTAGTGAGTCACATATCATTGTCGAGTATGCCTTTGGTGGGACAAAGGTGTATTTGGGAGGCAGCGGGTCTTTAATGAAGGGGACTAGGGTTGCATGACTTATGGACCACCCCATTCAAATAATGAAACTATGGTTGCATGACTTATGGACCAACATTAAAATTGTGGTTGCATGTCTTATGGACCACCCCACTTAAGATTGGGACTATGGTTGCATGTCTTATGGACCAACATTGGAACTGTAGTTGCATGACTTATGAACTACCCCAAACCCCGAATGGAGGGCGTAAATCCATTCACATATGACTACCGGAAAGTTATATGCTTGCTTGCTCATTTGCTTGTGCATTCATATGGTTGCTTAATTATAACTTGCTTGTATAGATATTTTAGCTTGATCGAGTATGTTACTTGGAAAATGAATCTCACTAAGCAATTAGCTTATACCCCAATAGTTTTTGTTGCAGTGTTCCTATTTTTGGATGTTCCGAGAGGACACTTTGTGCAGGTTTATCACATGGATTAAAGAGCTTTTGAGGAAGTCGGGACCTAGTATAGGCGTGGACTTCTAGAAAAATCTCTTTAAGGTAGATTCAGATATATGTAATTAGAGCTAAACGATGTAGACTCCTATTATTTTGGTGGGGGTATGCCCCCTTGGCTTTTGTAAAGTTTAACTATTTATCTTGTTGTGATTTATATTCTTAATGCTATGTATGCTTTCTTAAGACTACTCGAATCAAAGTGTGATCCTAAAAGTTGTGTGAGTACACCTTACACTCGATATGTAAACTTATGGGATGACTAAGGTTATCATACTTAAGTTTAAATATCGGGTGTGGTGGACTGTCGCGTTTAGGGTACCCTTTGGGGCGTGACACCAACAATCGTTTGATTCAACATCCGTATGCTAACTAAATCGTCTATCTGATCCCTAACATGAAAATCAAGATGATATATCCAAAATAACACTTGATGACAAAATACTAAAACCTTAAAATCCTTGGGTGAATTTTTAAAATAAAAAATTCCAATTAACACCAAAAGTCAAATGGAGTTAACCCATAACCTTAGACTGGGTTAAATAATTCAAGGAACTGAAAAATATCAAACAAGTGACAAAATAAATAAATAAATAAAATAAAGCATAAATTTTGAACTAAAAATATAACACGGTCAAAAACCTTAAAATTTTATGATCTTACGAATAAATCAAAAAGCTAGAAGTCAAACCGAAACCTAAAAAATCAACAAAGTCTACTACAAACCTTAGTGTTTAGATCCAACAATCCCGCGCTCTTAAATCATAAGCAACAAAATTGAGATAATTATGGATAATAGTTTGCAATAATATAAACAAGCTTAAAAATATCAAATTTGTTAAATTTTAGTGCATTTCGAACCCAAACGAGATTAGCTCTAGAACAGTTTTACAATTTTTTTATAACTAAAAATATCATAATCGCATTTTTATGCGTATTTTTTTTACAAGTGGTATTTTAATTATCTAGTCTATTGTTCATAGTACTATTTCTACTATTTATTACTATTTCACCATCTTTACTTTTTTTTTACAATAAATTATTAAGCAAGAATTTGAGAACAAATATAAGACCTTTAGAAAATACATATATTGAAGTATAATTTTTCTTGTTAATCAAATTGCAAAATAGCAATTTAAATCACAAATCAAAGAATGACATTTCACTAAACTCTATTTTTCATAAAAATTATTTACAAATTTAATTTTTAAGATAACATCACTAGAATCGTGCAAATAATATGAGTCTATGTAGATATTAAAAGGATTTTCTAACTATATAAATATTCATGTGTTTGCTATAGAATTTTGGATGAAACAAAATTGAGAAAAATTACAATTTAGGCTGAAATTTTCATGTTAAAGCTGTACCGACCCATTTTCTAACCTATATGACTTCAAATGTTTAAAAATAACATTACAAATAGATAGATCTTTTCGAGTAAGTGGAAAATGACATCTTATTTGCGAAATTTCGAATTAAAATGAGTAAGTTATAGCCATTTTAAATTGGGATTTCACCTAATCCGAATTTTAACGAAAATACAAAGATGGAATTAATGCAAACCCCTAAAGTTTTACGAGCGGTTAAGCCTAAACCCTAGTAAGAAGGTTAACTAGAAACATTAAATTCAACAAAACCCTAGTTAGATACAACAGTTTAAGTCTAGCAATCCCATATTTGTAACTCAAAGTAAGTAAGTAAGAGATTAGTATGTGGAATAGTTTATAATAACATAAAAAAGCTTAAAAATATTAAATTACTCAAATCGCAATTCGTTTTGAACCTGATTGGATACAGTTTTTGAAAAAAGTATCCCAGGGCTCGAAATAGTAAAAATATTTCGGATGTACTGTTAGACACATAAAAATATAAGCTCTCCGAAAATATCAATTTTAGAATTTTTCGATAACTAAAAATATGATATATAGCCTTTTTATTAGTATTTTTATTACTACCGGTAATTTAATTGTCTTGTTTACTATTCATTACTATTCTCTACTACTCATTTATCTCTACTTTCCTTACAACCTATTCTTACAACCTATACACTTATTTCTTACAATTTTTATTTCCAATACAACTTCACATCTCTCACATCTCTCACATCTCACTTTTCATTAACAAAAATACAAAAAAAAAAAAAAATAATCGCTCTCTCTCTTTCCCTCAAATTTGCGTCGGTCCCTTCCCTATTTCACTCATATTCATTTTAATTTTTACTGATTTAATTAACATAAATTATCCTCTACTTTTACCTATAAATACCATCCATTTTTTCTATTTCCTTCACACCTTTCTTACACTACCAAAACTCTCACAAATTCTCTCCAAAAGTTCTCTCTATTTTTCTCTTCTTCCATAGATAATAATCTAAACTTCTTATATGTTCATTTGCTTAGTATGAACATAGTATGTATTTTCTAAACCCATGGAGATTATGAAAGCAACAATATGTTCATGTTTTGCTCTTGCTCATAAATCTATTTTTCTTTTATGTTGTTCATATTTATATGTAACTAAATATATCTAAGTAGCTATATATATCTTTTAGAGCATATAAACTGACTTGTTATTGCAATTTATTTATTTTCATTGCAATTTACTTACCTTTCTTGCAATTTATTTACTTTCATGTTATTTTAAGACTAGTCTTTCTAGTCTTAGACTTGTCCTTATCAAGTCAAAACAATTTTTTTTTTCTTTTGGGACTAGTCTATTCTTAGTCCTGGGAAGCCTTCAAAAAGTTAAAGCTCCCAATACTTGACTAGGAAGCCTTGATGGAGCTAAGGCTCCCAATACTTGACAATTATTATTATCATCATCATCATCATCATCTTATCTTGTGATATCTTATATTTTTATAAATTACATAATTGTAAGGCCTCGGATTTACCCCTATATTTAAAATAGGTAAATCCAGTCCCCAATCACATATAATCCACGGTATTATATGTAAGGTTGTAATCCAGAATCAGTTTAGATAGTCATTAGCCTGAATGTCTTATAAGAACAAACTTTATTACTATTAATACATATAACATTCCATAAAATACAACTTTTAACTACATTGCTTAATAAAAGATCCAAATATAATACAACCATATATATTTTATATATATTATATACATACATTACAAATAAGGCTCGTAAATAAGCCATTTACAAAAGATCACAAAAGATAGCAAAAATCCTAATAACTATTACATAGGTCTATAATTCATATATACATATATAACTAATCTATTACAAAGGGTTCCTTGTGAGTCATGGTCTCCTCTACTCATCCTATTCATCCAAGAACTCTTCAAAATCAGATCTATATCCCATGCTTGTGTAGAACTTGTCTTCTACATCTGAAAAGATAAAAGTGAGCCAGAGCCCTAGTACACAGTAATAAAAACAAAAGCAAAATGATTCATACGATCCTAATTATAGTGCAATGCAACATCCATTCAATAATTAGATATTCTTTTAATTAGTTAATCAATACTGGAGTATTCAAACTTCGAACAATAGGGGTAATTGGGGTCCTAAGTAACGACCTCGACACTCAGGGGGTTGATATAAGCAGCTCGGATATTTATATCTCCTAGATGATATATTCAATAAAGAGAAAATAACTTCATCTGGAGTTGACAGCTGTTACATGACTTTACTTATTTTAGTCCATAACATCACCTAGTCCAACTGTTTTCATAAACATTTGAACTAAATCATGCTACTTCATTCTAAGCATAAGCAAACGTTACGTCGATACCATCTTCCCCATCAGTTACCCGCCGTACTACTTAGGAAAGTCTTATCAAAGATAGGGGTGGCCTAAGTGCTTAATCTACCATGCCCCCAATCTAAGCAAGGTGCTGCTCCCCGAGCCAGATACCGATCTATCATACCAGGCCAGATACGGATTTAAACAGCATAAGAGACATCTAGCTCAAACAAGGTTTAAATTTTTCTATATTAAAGTTGATTAAAAATATGCCTATCCTAAGCAAAGAACAAACACGTTACTCTATACCTTATGTAGGAAATCCAAATAGAACCTTAGGAATCCTTCAGAAGATTATCCAAATTCAAATTCAACATTATATACTTGGAATTACACTTAAAGCATATCAAATCTTAAACTTAATACTTAAGACTTCAAAATAACTTATACAAAGTTATAACATTCATTACATTTATCAAGGTCATACAAGCTCAAAAATCATCGTTTTTAACTTCCATCCATATATACAATATAACTAGATTTATCTTAACATTCATGAAAATTCAATTATTTGTTAAATCTACAAAATAATTAAATCATGCTTAATTAGATCACTCAATCATCATTACACCTCAAATATCATTAATCTATCTCATTTTAATCCAAAACAGATTCATTTCATATGCAAACACACATTTGATAAGAAAACATAAGGTTTTAACCTTGTTTGAAAAACACAATAGTTGAAAAAAATAAAATTTAAGCATTGATACTTTTCGAATTTATAAAAAATCAAAACATGAAATCTCTTTTTAAGCTTTCCAACGCAACTTGAATCACCTCAATCGGAGATTGGATGAAAAAGTTATGGTCAAAATACGATCAAGCTATGAAACAAAAAGTACACTACCTAGTATATAGCTGTGCTCGGGGTCGTGTAGGGCACTAAAAAGTGACCCGAGGGTAATTTTTTAAGGTTTTATGACCTACATAACCACTTATACTCCCATGTATAAGGTGGGGCAGAGGTTGAAAAAGTGACCCGATAGCTTATTTTGATCAACACAAGCTCGTACACGCCCATGTACAAAATAATGTTGAATTGGGAAAATCTTTTTGACAGCAAACACGCATTTTCCATGATTCCTTTACACAATATATAAACTTTGACACATTCAAAATCTCTTCAGAACACATTATCCATTCACTTCTTGTTGTATAAACTTAACATTATCCATTCACTTCTAACTCGTCAAACAACATAAATATCACTTCAAATTCCACTCTTCATTCAATACAACATTCAACACATACCCAACTTCACTAGCCCTTACTACACTATTTATATTCCACTTCATTTCTATCAACACACTTCAACTACTTATACACATATTATAACTCCATTGGTAGCCCAAACATTCATCAACACTTCACCAATACATATATACATATCCAATTCACATTTAACAAACTCTACACTATGAAACTTGTATCAAATGTAACTTAAACTTACCTGAAATCTTTGGGCTTGGTTTGAAAGGCTTTAGAAGGGTCTTTTGGTGGTCAATTTGTAGGAATTTAGATGTGGGTCTCTGTAAGCCCCTAGTTTTTAGGGTAATATCAAATTCAAACCCTAAACTGGAAAGTCAACCGGAAAACCTAAGTCAACAAATTCCTAGGAAACCCTAGTAGTTTATATCCGGTAACCTCGTATTCCTAAACCAAGAAGTCATAATACTAGTGAAGAATGTAGTTTGGTTTGTAATAATACTAAGATGCTTAAAAGGTTAAGATTAACGAATTTTCGATCTATTTCGAACCCGATCGGATACAAACTTTGAAAAGCGTGTCTCGGGGCTTGAGATATTAAATATATGATATTAGTACCGTTAGAATCATAATTTTATAAGATTTCCAAATATATCAATTATATAATTTTTCGGGTTATAAAAGTTACAGTTATAACCTTTTTATCATATTTTTATTATTACCAGTACTTTAAATGTCTAATATACTTTTTGGATTCTTCTATACTATTCACAAGTACAACTACCTATAACTCATTTCTTACATCCTTACATCCTATTTTTACAATTTCATCATTTTCCTTACAATTTACATTTCCAATATAACTTTTACTACTTAAATTACTTAATTAATGTTGAAACTTACACAACACAACTCCTCCTCTCCTTATACTCCAAACTGGCGCAACCCTTTCCCTCTTCCCTCTCATAATTTGTTTTATTTCTTTTCTTTTATTACACAAACCCTAATCCACAAGTCTCTCTCTCTCTCTCTATATATATATCCCTTTATACCAACTTCACTTCACTTTTTCACTTTTCACTAAACTAAACTCTTGCAAAAAATTTTCTTTCTCTCTTCCTCTCCTCTTGCAAAAAAAACTGTAACTCACATACACATACTCACATATTTTTTCTTCAAGTTTCTTGATCTAAACATCCAATAGGTAATAGATCTATACCTTATTACCTTAAAAACATGTAATGGCAAGTTCATTCATATGTGATTCTGCATAAAAATCCCCATGAGCTTCAAGTTAGGGATGTGGAAACACTTGAGTAATGTTTAGATCTTGTTATTTGAGTTATTTTGCAATTATCTTGTTTTATTATTAAGTTATGTTATTATTATTAATGATTTGTGCATATAGTCATCATCTACTTATATTCACATAACCATCATAGTGTTCATGCATTTATGACTAGTATAGTAAACTAGATCTAGTTGTTTTAAGTTCATAACTGCATTAGACTTTTGTTTTATGTTCATAAATAACTTGTAATAGCTTGATGATAGTAGGAAAGTATTAGAAAGCTCAAGATGTACTTTAGTTTCAACAAAAATAACTTTTGAAAATTCGGATAAAAAAGGAACTATATTTAGAAAACCTATTTTTCAACTTCAAAATATGTATTTTACATTAAAAATGAAGGGCTTAGGGAATAGATATCATAAATGAGTGATATTGATGAGTAAAACTTAAATCTACTAAGGAATATTTTCAAAAAAAGGAAAAATTTACGAAAGTTATGTTTTAATCTGAAAAACAAGTTTTAAATTCGTAATGAAGGAAGCTTGAAATATAAACACCCATTTTTCAACATCAAAACAAGATTTTTATTAAAAAAATGGAAGCCTTAAAGGGTAGGTTTAGTTAGGAAATGGCTTTTGAAAGACTAAATGAGTTTTACAAGAAAACAATCTCAAATGAAACTTTCAAAATTCGGATTTGAAAATGGCTATTGTTTAAACACCTATTTCCAAATGCTAAAATGATGATTTTGATGGAAAAATGGAAGTCTTAGGGAATACATATAACAAAGACCAAATTTTGACAAGAATAAGAGAAGTTTATCAATATATAATCCTAAAACAAGGAATGGTTTCAATGAATAGACTAAACAATGTTTTCATTCTTTAAAAATTTTGTAAAATTCGTAATTAAGTAAGCCACCTATCTAAACATCTATTTCCTAATCCCAAAATGAAGGTTTTTATTAAAATAATGAAGGTAATAGCTATATAGGTTATCAAGGTTGAGTTTTAATAAAAGCAAGTATGATTTTACAAGAAGAAAAACTAATTTTCTTAAGTCTAGTAAATTTCAAAAGTTTGCAAAGTAAAAGTTTTTCAAAAAGAATTATTGGTACTATATATATACATATAGATAGTTCATTTCATAATCTTTATGACAATAGCTAGTAGGTATTGCATATATATATGATGTACTTGGTAGAAATTGTGTAAAAGAAGTGAAAGAGGATGGGGGTATTTATAGGAAATTGTTGAGTGATTTTTGAGTGATTTAATTAAGAAAAATTGAAATAAAATAGAGAAAGAGAGAGAGGGAATGGCGCCGGCCTTAGTGTCACGCCCCGAAGGGTATCTTAAACGTGGCAGTCCGCCGTACACAATATTAAAGCTTGAGAATGACCACCTCAGTCCCACTAAGGCTTGCATACTATGTACAAGGCGTCTAACACATGGAGGAGACACATCGGAGTAATACATTTTACGTTGATATAGCTTGAGTAACAATGTAAAGGAAATACAATTTACTATACTTCAGATACAAATTGCTATACTTCATATACGAATCACTATACTTCAAATACAAATCATTACACTTCAATTACATTCATCAAAAGATTCCACTTCATAAAACTATTACAAGGCAAATCATAAAACTGGCTGATAACTTCAATCATTCTTATTCCTTGCCGGAATCCCAAAGTCATTCCCGGCTCCAACCAATTCGGTCCCCACCTTGCATTCTTGAGATAACCTGTTCATTTACACCACTATTGGGGTATAAGCTACACTAGCTTAGTGAGAATTCCCTCAATTCCGTACCATAACAAGCAATGTTATAATCAACCATATGCTATGCATGAACAAACACATGAGCAAGCAATTATGCATGGGTATCCGGAACCCACACACAGAACGGATTTACGCCCTCCGTATCTTGGGTTAGGGATGGTATTGAAGTCTACACGACCGCTGCTAGTCCCCAAGCCCTCGGCTCATAGCACTCGCCTCGGCTAGGCTCACACATGGAATGCATCCCGATGCGCCTTAGTTTCCTATGAATGAGCTCTGATCCCGGGTCTCATTATCCAAACGAGTCCTCGGACCATACCGATCGACCTGCGTAGGAGTAGCACGCTACCAAATGCAATATGTCCGATGCGATGCATGACCAATTTAATTTTTGCTTAGGTCAAAATATTTATACGTTCTTTAGAGTGACCAGCCAATATCATACACATAACAGAAATAATATGAACAGTGCAGTTATCCAATCAAATCGTGGTTTCGATATGCTTTAGTATTCTTTGGCATACATTCATCACAGCCTCATCATATATCCCATCCCCATTCATATCGGTTTTTATCTTGTTCCTATAATTCTAATGCAACTAACTACAAGCACAATCAAGGTAACAAAACAAGGAGAAAACTCACTCGGTCATTGGATCACCGGTCTTCTAGTAATAATAATCCGGTGGTAGGGAATCGTCGAATTCGGGATCACCTAAAAAGGAAGAAATACTCTAATAAGTATTTCAACTCAAACTAATCCAAACGATTTTATACGAACTATCAAATTCGTAATTCGCGTCCTCACGGGAATTCTAACTTAAAACGGCCATAACTTGGTCATTTTAACTCGGAATCTCGCAAATTATATATCGATTTCTATCTACTTCGAAAGATCTATCTATTCCTAATATTATATTTAAGTTTTGAAAACTTTGAAGCTTTGAAAAGTTCGGATCAGATTAGGGCAGCAACAATTTCCAAGTCCGAAAAATAGTTTTGTAAATGTTTGTAATGTTCCTACTATATAGATTAGCTATACATGTAATATGAATGATTCCCTAACATGAATGACATGAGACGAGCTTAATGTATGCATGATCTTGATGATTCTTGCTAAAAGAAAATTTTATAACTCCTTATATTACAAGACTTCAAGGATAACCACTTTTACGAATACTAGTTTCCTAGCTTTGATTATTTCCATTTGTTTTGGATCTATTACTTAAGAAAATATAATTATTTTTGTTAAAATTGAGTCTTCATTATATATATTACTTATGACCTTCATTTCTACATAAAAATTTCTATTTTACACTTTGTAAATATGTTTTCCAATATGATTTACTCAAAAATCCGAATTTTGGAAAATTTCATTTCTTGCATATTTCTTATGAGAAAACTTGTTTAATGCATCAAAATTTGAAGCTTTACTATATCTATTGTCTAAGGACTTCATTTAACACATAAAACTTGCAATTTGAGTTCAAATACTAAGTGATTACATATGCATCATCTCAAATTACGAATTTGACAATTTGATCACTAACTCAAAATTTTCCATTTTAATTCCATTACTTGTTTTACACATTACTCATGCCTAAACTCATTTTAACTTGTAAAAATCATTGCTTAATGATATCTATTACCTATATACTTCATTTTTCGCATAAACATGAGTTTTGGAGTTGATAAATGGTTTTCAAAATTGGTCTTGGTTGGGATCCGAATTTAGAAAATTTATTTGTGGTCATATCTTTTGATAAAATCTATCTAAGCTTATGAAAATCCATTCCTTACCTATCATATATTATGAGCCTTTCATTTCTTGAATAAAAATTCATTTTTGAGTTGGAAAACATGTTTTTAAAATAGGCCTTGGCCAAAATCCGAAAATATAATTTTTATTTTGAAACTAACTTTTGAAAATCACTTTTGATTCTTGTAGAAAGAAGTCTTGATGATATACATATATTAAGCCTTCATTTTCTTAAGTAAAAATTACATTTTAACACTTGGAAAGTGGTTTTTAAATGGGGGTCTTGCCAAAATACGAATTTCACAATTTTGTTTGAGTTCAAAACTAGGATCTATACTTAACATGAACATAAACATAAAACAAATGCATGGTAATAAGTTATAAATATCATAGATCTAAATTTTACTTATCAAAATCTTTCATTTATGGTATCTATACCCTAAGCCCTTCATTTTAAATGAAAAATACACATTTTGAAGTTGAAAAACAACTTTTCTAAATATGACTCCATTTTCATCCGAATTTTCAAAAATTATTTTTGTTGAAAATATAATAGATCTTGAGTTTCCTAAAGCTTTCTTACTATCATCATGCTTTTACAAGCCATCTGAACATAAAACAAAGTCTAATGCATTTTATGAACTTAAAACTCTAGATCTAGTTTTCTAAACTAGTTATAAGTGCATGAACACATGTGGATGATGGATCTATGCATAAATCATAAGAAATAACAAATATAACAACTTAAATAACAAGATCTATGGCATAAACGAAAATCAAAGCTACAAAAATTTAGATCTACAAAATATAACAACTTTAAACAAGAAAATACCTATAATACAAGATAATAAAAGTGGAGAAGAGAGTGTTTCATTTTTGGCATCATCATCCTAAGCTTTTAAGCTTATGGAAGGTCATTTGATGCATGAAACTTCCATTGCACTTTACCTATATCACCTATGGAGCTTTGGGAAGAAGATTGGCTTAGAAATCTTTAAAAATGAAGTGTGGAAGCCATGAAAGAAGAAGGGGGCAGCTTGTTTTTCATGGAGGAACAAGAGGAAATGAAGAAGAAAGAGAGGAAAAATGAGAGAGAAAGACTAAAGAATGAAAAAGGAAGGAATGAGTAAATGAAGGAGAGAGAGAAATTAAGTGTGTTAAATGAATAATGAAGAAAAAAAAAATAAAACAAGGCAGATTTTGGGGAGGGAGGATAGCTTCCACGTGAATTAGAGAGAGAGGAGAGAGAGTGTTGTTTGAAATTTGACTCAAAATTGAATTGTATAATTAATGTGTAATGTAACTTTTTTAAGAAGGAGTAGAAAATAATTAAATTGGTCAAAATGGAGTAAATAAAGGACAATGGCAGCCATAAATAGGGTCAAAAAGCTGCCATGAATTGATATAATAAAGTGTAAAAAGATTGAAGTGAAAAAAAAGTGATGTGTGAAAGGTGTACTTGAAAGTATGGGTTGTAAGAGTACTTTTTTAATAAAATAAAAAAAATAAAATAAAATTAGAAAAATTATTCCAAATAATTGTAGCAGATTTTTCATAATTAAAATTAAATAATTATTTGAATTATTTTAGTATTTTAACAAATATGTTACGGTATGATCAAAATACGCGAATATGGGCTATAAATAATATTTTTATAACCCGAAAAATTCTAAAAAAATATTTTATGAAAATAAAAATATTTTTCAAATATTTTTCAATTATTAAATTATTTTATTTTATATTTAGTATTGGGTCTTAAACAGAATCTGATCCCGTAAAGACCCGAAACGAACTAAATTTTAGAAAAACAAAATTTTCTATAATATATAAAATATTTATCTAAAAATATAAGACTTTATAGGAATAATAAAATTTTGTAATAAATAAAAATGAATAATTGCAAAAGTCTAATCAATTACCGGTAATAATGGAAATACGATAAAAGGTTATAACTGTAACTTTTATAACCCGAAAAATTATATAACTGATATATTTAGAAATCTTATGAAATTACGAGTCTAACGGTACTATTGATATATTTTTGATATCTCGAGCCCCGGGACACGCTTTTCGAAGTCTGTATCCGAACGGGTTCGAAATAGGTCGAAAATTTACCAATCTGATATTTTTAAACAAACTCATATTACTATGAGCTATTCTACATATTTAAACTACATCTCGGCCTCTAGGGTTAGGGGCGCTAGATGCCGGACTTACACTATTGTATTCCAGTTAGGGTTTCCGAGTGATTTTCCGGTTTAGACCTTTACCAATTTGGAAACTGATATTTATGTTTATACAACATATTTAATTTGAGAAATTTATTTTAAATTTTATTTTTGTAAGTATTTAATATCTCTTAATGTTTTCGGAATTCTTGAATTGAGTTATATTTTCAAAAGTCAATCATTATTTACTTTTTAATAATTTGTTTTTGGGCTTTATATTACCCGATTTTATAAGTCGGAGTCACGTATGGAATTTGTCGTACGTAGTGGTTTTGGAATTGTAGTATGTTGAGTTCTTACTTTGTTTTTGAGAATTCTTATTTTTCCCAAGATTCGGAAATTTTTCGAATTCGTTCGTGATTTAAGACTGGTTGAAATTCGGTTTTAATTTGGAGTGATTCTTAGGGTTTATTTTCGAAGTTCGTCTTGAAATTATTTATTGAAATTTTCCGAAGCTTACACTTAGCATAATGGAGGGGGAAGAGAGATTTATTTTTGTATTTTTGTTGATTAAATGAAGTAATAAGTAAGGTAGATGTGAAATAAAGTTATGGGAAAGGTAAAAAGTAAAGGTTATAGGTTATGGTGTTATAAGAGTAGGTGTTAGAAAAAGTAGAGAGAAAAGAATAGTGTAGAATAGTAATGAATAGTATAATGTAAAGTATATGTGACTAATAAAGTACCGGTAGTAAGAAAATACGCGTATAATTGCGATATCTGTTATTTTTACTTACCGAAAAATTATAAAACTGATATTTTTGAAAACCTTACATTTTTATGAGTCTAACGGTATATTTGGAATATTTTTACTATTCCGAGCTCCGGATTACGTTTTTTAAGAATTGTATCCGTTCGGGTTCAAGATGATTCGCAGTTTTACTAATATGATCTTTTTAAGCTTCCTTATGTAATTACGAACTATTCTACATACTAATCTCTTACCTACTTTCTTAGGGTTGCTTATTTGGGATTACCGGACTTAAACCATTACGTCCCATTAGGGTTTTGTTGATTTTAGGGTTTTCGGTTGACTTTCCAATTAGGGTTTAAGCTAAACCGATTCCAAAACTTTGGGGGTTTATATTGTCACTCCCAGGAGGGTACCCTAAACGTGGCAATCCACCGCACATTATATTAAACCTAATGAATGACAACCTTAGCCACACATGAACTTTGATATCACGTGCAATGTGTGCTTCCAAGATAGTAGGTGACTCAAATGGATATTATGTTTAAGTAGATAATAAAAGCATGCAAGAACATATAAAGGTAAACATGTAATAAACATTAAGAAAAAAATTCTTACAACTTCTTAGGGGCATTCCCTTGTACTTAAAGTCTTGCTAGTCTAAGCCATCTTAATAACATACATCAATATAACATAAGTCTACTAGAGATTTTTCTTATAAGTCTACATCCAAAACTAAATATGTAAACTTTTTCTAAAAACTCCTAGTAGCGCTGGCTCATACCTGAAAAAAGGGGCTCCTTGGTGTCAACCACAAGTAATCAAACTGTAATAAAAAGCTATAGGGGTATAAGTAAAACTAGCTTAGTAAGATAACTCTCTTCTTCAAAACATTTCCATAAAACATACAAGTATTTTAGACAATCATATGGGAATGCATCTATCACATGAGCAAACAAAATACACACGATTAACTGGAAACCATGTGTAGCATGTATTTTACGCCCTTCATGTTGGGGGTTGGGTGGTTACCGGCCTATACAACCATCAATAGTTACAGACTTACCGGCTCCTACTTACCTTGTAGACTTTTTGGCTCCTACTAGCCACCACTACAATTTCTCATTTCCCCACACGAAGAGTAGTAGTGAAAAATAAATGTGACCCACAATATGTTATGCATGAATTGTTTTTAATATTGGTTGATTCAATTATTGTCAAGTTCAGGTTAAAGGTTATCAAAACAATATTCATCATACCATTGTAAGAAAACAGAAGTTATTCATCAATTCCTCTTTCGATATACTTAGCTTTTATTCAAAAATCACATTATTCAATCATGAATCCAAATCACACAACATTTATTCATTTATCTTTTTCCTTACTTTCTAGTGCTACTACTTACAATCACAATCAAGAAAATTTAATTAGTAAGAAATTAACTCACTCTATGATGATCGCCCTTAGTTGAAATAATCTTCCAGAAAGGCGATATCGATTCCTTCTTCACCTAAACAAGATGAAATATCCAAAATGAGTCTTTCATAGAATTTCTATTTTGAAGATTCTAAATCTATCTTTAATTTACAGTAAAATTGGATTTGATGGAAGTTCCAACTTAAAATGACCATAACTTGCTCATTTTAACTCGGAATTTCGCATATTATATGTCGTTTTCTACCTACTCGAAAAGATCTATCCATTTCTAAGGTTACTTTTATCACAAAAGGTCATTTGGGTCTCGGATTAGAGGGGTACAAATTTAATACGAAAATTCCTTTCTTGAAAAACAATATTTTCTAATCCTTCATTTACTAAGGCTTGTTTAAGTAAAACTCGAATATATATATTTTTGGAAAGAATTCCTTATGTATATATGTATATAAATAGACTCATATTTTATGCATGAAGTTATAGGTGTTGTCTTATTTAATTTATTTCCTTAAAACAACTTTTTCTAGTGTTTTGGAAATTTTGGATTTGTTAGACTTTACTTTATGTGGGTGAAGTAACTTATAACTTTTTGGATGATTAAGATTTAATATATTGTATTTTGATTCTTTAGTTTATCAAAAGTGAGTTGAAAATAAATTTTGGTCTTTGAGGTTATCTACTAATTTATTTCTAGGAATTGAAAAATAAAGTTTTCAAAAGTTTCCTTTAGTAGTACTTGATGAGTTTATTCTTTGAAAATTCATTTTCATTTTCCTTTTAAGTTGATTTTCTTGAAAACTTATTTAGCTTTTGGTTTAGAAAGTTGGTAAATACCAAGTTTTTATCTATGTATATCAAGACTTCTTTTGTTATTTGAAAAGAAAATATCCTTAGACTTTGAAGAATCTTCTTTTATTAACAGTTTGAAGTTTCATGATGAGTTTACATAAACCTTTAAAAGAGATTTATTTGAAAATATTTTTCTAAGACTTTGGAAAAACTTTGATCAAATTTTATTCTTTCACCAAAAAGATTCATTTTCCTACTTAGACACAACTTATTAGCCATGCATGAATATGATCATATTGTTTATAAAAGCTAAAAACATCATAAGATAAGATAAAAAAGAATATAAGAAATAAATAAGCATAATAATAGTTGTCAAGTCTTGGGAGCCTTAGCTTCTTCAAGGCTTCCCAGGACTAAGAATAGACTAGTCCCAAAAGAAAAAGAAAATAGTTTTGACTTAATGAGGACAAGTCTAATAGTAGAAAGACTGGTCTTAAAACAACTTGAAAGTAAATAAATTGCAATAATAAATGAGCTTATATGCTCTAAAAGATATATATAATTACATATATATTTAGCTAGATAAACATAAGAACAACATAAAGGAAAATAGATTCATGAACAAGAACAAAGTATGAAAATATTGTTGCTTTCTTAACCTCCATGGGTTTAGAAAACACACGCTATGCTCATACTAAGTAAATGAACATACAGAAAGCTAAAACTATTACCTATAGAAGAAGAAGAATCTAGAGAAAATTTGAGAGAGCTTTTGAAGAGATTTTGAGAGAGTAAGTGTAGTGAATGAAAGGTATGAAGGAAATGGAAGGAAGAGGTAGTATTTATAGGAAAAAGTGGAGAGTAATTTGTGTTAATTAAATAAATGAAAAATAAAACAATTTCAGTGTACATGAGGGAGGGCCGACACAAATTGTGAGTGGAAGAGGGAGAGAATTTTTTTTTTTGTATTTTTATTAATGAAAAGTAAGATATGAGAGATGTAAAGTTGTATTGGAAATGAAAATTGTAATAAAATAGGTGTATAGTTGTAAGAGTAGATTGTAAGAAAAAGTAGAGATAGATAAATAGTGTAGAATAGTGTAATGTAAAGTAGATATGACAAATAAAATACTAGTAGTAAGAAAAAAACGTATATAATTACGATATCTGATATTTTTAGTTACAAAAAAATTATAAAACTGATATTTTTGAAAACCTTATATCTTTATGAGTCTAACGATATATCAGGAATATTTTTACTATTCCGAGCCCCGGGACATGCTTTTTGAAAATTGTATCCGTTTGGGCTTGAAATGAATCGCGATTTAACTAATATGATATTTTTAAGCTTTCATGTTATTACGAACTATTCTACATACTAATCTCTCACTTACTCACTTAGGGTTATGAACATGGGATTGCCGGACTTGAACGGTTGCGTCTAACTAGGGTTTTATTGACTTTAAGATTTTCAGTTGACATTCTAATTAGGGTTTAAGCTTAATTGATCGTAAAACTTTGGGGGTTTACAATCTTCATTTTGGTATATTAATTTTAGGATCATTTTCTAAAAATTATGGAAAATTTAGGGGTTTACAACCTACTTCCCTTAAAGAAAGTTTTGTCCTCAATAGTTGTCATGCGTATATAGTTTGTAAAACTTGGGGAGAAAGCTTATGTTGTATTTCATTAGCATTCTCAACATATGGAATTCATCGTATTTTTATTTGTTAAGTTTATTTTTGACAGGTATTATGATTACATGTTGGTCCTAAAAAATAATCAAGAAGGGGGTTGAATTGATTATTTCAGAAAATTAAAATTTTTCTTTTAAATAATGTCCCCTTTGATTTTAAGTTAAGAGAACAATATGAACAATTAAACTATTATAAAATAAATTGCTGAAATATAAATAGAGAAGGGATAAGAAGATCAGGCAGATATTTATAGTGGTTCCACCTTGTGCGTCCACTCTTCCAGCTCCACGCCGGGGACCCCGTTAACCTACGGGTTGTGTTTCACTATATCAATAAATCCAAAATTACAAGAAAGTGCAATTCGCTCTGCTCGATTCTCACTGCTATCCTTCTAGCTTTAATCGACCTACAGAGTCTAACTTGTAACTGATCTAATTATCAAAGAAGGTGTCTACAAGATCCTCCTATTACAATAAAAGAATTCAAGAATGAAATCAAAAGATGGATTGTTGAAGTTCTGATCACAAGTAAAACTTGAAGAATGTTGTCGTTCAACAAAAACTAATTAGAGGATAACCAAAAGCTCTCTTTTCTTTTTCAGCTGAGTGTCACGAGAGGATATTTTTAAATCAGAAGATGTTCTATTTATTTCTTTCTTTTTTCCACGACGTTTTAAATAAAATATCTCAAGGATGGGGATTGCTCCCAGATTCTCGGCTTGCAAAAGATTTGTTCTCATCTTCCAGCTGATTTGAACGTTCAAAAGTTTGTTGATGAATAACTCTTTCTTCAAAGATATCGCCAGCAAGATATATTTAATCCTGTCCTTTATTTGATAATAACCAGCAGTTATATCTTCTTCAAGATTAAAAAATTGTTAAAAAAAAACTTCCTAATATCTCGGTAAATAAAAATTATTTGACCGTATCCCATAAAAAATATCAGACTTTTATCCAATCGAGATATTCCTGAATAAAATTTGGAAATCAAAAACCAAATCTATTGAAGTAAAATCTTCTGTTGCTGTGATATTCTAGATAATCCTTCTGTTGGAGATATGTTTGCAAAGATATTTCCGTGATATCTATAACAATAAAAACAAACTAGATAATATCCCACGAGGAGAGGAATAGATAAGCTAGTGTATCTAATACATATATCTCTTTGACTAATAATAAAATCTCTAGGATATCTTTCTGTTTTTCAGCCATATCCTTATACGACTAATCCTAAAAAAATCTTTAATCATTTTCGTAAAATAATTCCGATATTTCGCAAAATAAATATTCCTCACATATATTTGATGTAATAAGTCTAAAAACATTATTCAAGATTTATGGAACACATCAAGTATATTTCCCAAAATATAGTTGACTTGTGGAGCTAGGTCTTGAAAATAGTTCGAATTCCATAAAATAAATCAAGAAAACATTTCTGTTAGTTAAAACTTTTGAAATAAGTTCTGAAGTGTTTTTCAAAAAAAAAAAAAATTTCGATTAAGTTATTTTGAAGGTTCTGAAATAACTTCTGATAGACTTATTTTTCATCATTGAAGGTTCTGAAATAACTTCTGACTAACGTATTTCGTATTTCCGAAACTTATTTTCCATTTCCTAAGGTTCTGAAGACACTTCTGACTAACACCATCAAAGCTTAAGCATAACTTCTGATTTTCCTTCTGACTTTAATAAAACTTGATCATTCAAAATGAAGATTTTGAACTATAGAAAATCAAATAATATTTCAAACAGTATTGAACATATTCGAAATTAATAAGATAGATATACCAATTAAACTTCATCTTTTGTCATCAGCAAAATCATATTAGAATAATTCCAACATACATGGTGTTGTTTCTTTGCTCCCATTTGTTTGATATCTTTCTTCAGTTTCATTTCCACGAAAAGGTTTGGGAGTTATTGCCATTTTAGTATTTCTTCTTTCGCCATTACCTATTTTTTTTATTCTAAACATGGTGGTTTTGAGAATTTTCTAACATTTCATTCTTTCTATGTGTTTGATATTCTTATGCAGTATAGCATATATAAACCAATAAGATTTAGTTTAGTGATTTCAACCTTCACTTTAGTCAACCTTTTGAAGAGTCTCAAACTCAATCAAGACAACAGACAACTGACACTTGACCTGACTCAACTTCAAACTGACGACGACACATTACGACACCATACTGACACA
Source organism: Combretum micranthum (assembly GCA_024138025.1). Classification (NCBI taxonomy): domain Eukaryota; kingdom Viridiplantae; phylum Streptophyta; class Magnoliopsida; order Myrtales; family Combretaceae; genus Combretum; species Combretum micranthum. Next base: position 103,511 of record JAMXBD010001847.1, on the reverse strand, counting down.
TCAATACAATAAAAGAAAGTTGTGAATTCGCTTTTCCATTCTTATATTAGTATATATATGATATCGTGCATGCGACATATGAAATGGTCATACTCCTTTCATTATTAAGGATATCGATGTCTTATCATTCACATGATCATCTTGACAATGTTTGAGATCAAGATGTTTTATTATGTTACTGATTTTGGAAAAACTTTAGGAATTGTATGTTGAGATTTTATCATCAATGGTTCTGGCCTTTGGGCGATAATTATAAGTATTTAAGCTTTAATGTACTTTGTTTTTGGTGTTTTCAGTGTCGACAAGGTGGATGACATTTGATTTGATTTCTACATTTGATATATGCTAAATTTTTTCCGATCTTATATCTATCCATTCTATATTAGGTGATGATGGTTATTTGTTCTATTATCATTACTAATAAACTGTTCCTTTAGTCTTAGTGGTGTAAAAAGACATTCTAACATTTAAGGGTACGATGTTAACCTGATACTGAATCGTGTCTACGGCTATCATTCTCTTCCAGGGTAGCGAATTCTGTTTCCTTATGGCTGGCTTCCTGATAGGCATGAAATGTCCATAATCTTAGTGGTTGATTAAGTAAATCTAGGGCTTAATATTACGTTTCTATTCAAGAATTGATACTTAAATCAACAGTATTTTCAATTCAGGTGACTTTTAATCATAACAACACATTGGAGCAATTAAGAGCAAATAAACACAAATCACGGGAAGATAGCAGAAAAATAACACCCACAGACGCAATCACGCCTTATTGGTCACCCGTGATAGAGAATAATGAAGATCAAAAGCAATCACGCCCCTTCGGTCACCCGTGATCTAGGATGAGGAGGAGAAATTCTATCACAGAACTAATCCCCCTCTTTTGTTCGCTCGTGAATTGGAGAAAAACGAAGAATAACGATAATCACTCCCTTTTGGTCGCCCATGATTGAAGCGGATACAAGAAGAAATGTAGCCATAGAAAGAATCACTCCCCTTTGATCGCCCGTGATATGAAAATTTGAAGAGGCACGATAACTTAAAAGGCACGAATACAACTTTTATGTTTCTTTAAACTAAATAATATGTCTTTTACTTAAGGTCGTATATTTTATCAAATGCCTTTTCAAGAAATTGAGTGATTATAAAATACACACACCCATTCCAACATAAAAAAAAAAAAAAACGATAGACATTATCACACCCTCTCATCTCTTTCATTGTATTTGTAGGACTCGGATATCTTGTAGAACCTCTCTCCTATAAAGAGGGAGAGGGTTAGCTAGCAGTGATTGTACTTGTTCATAGTATGTGTTTATGATCTTATATTTGTTTGAAAGTTGTAATTTTTCCTAAAGAACTTGAAAAAGTTAAAGGATTCATGTCGTCCATGTGTGTGCAAGACTCCAAATCTTCATTCAAATTCAGTAAAAGGAGTTTTGTCTTTTCTCTACTCCATTTTCTCTTCTTTTGTGTTTATTCTCTTGTTATTGTTTATTTATTGTGTTGTGATTATGTATGCGTAGAGAATAAGATTTATTCATAGGATTAACTTGAATTTAATCATTAAAGTTGAATTCATCTAATAATTATCTAGTTCTAGTAAATAAAATTAATAATCTCAAGAAGCAGTGAAGGCGTGACACCTTCTTGACTGGATTTGTCATGCTCTGAGGGGTACCTTGAACGTGACAGTCTGCCGTATACAATACTAAAGCCTAAGAATGACTATCTTAGTCACGCAAAGGCTTCCATATGATATACAAGGCGTACATCACAATCAAGGGTACATATTAGATAGCACAATTTACATTGATAACGATCAAGTAACAAGACAAAGGGAATACTTATCATAAAAATAAACATGATTGTTTACATATCTTAGGGGCATACCCCCGCTATTGTCTCTAAATCTACATAAATACGTTCCTTTAGGAATCTCCAAAATATTAAGATAACATACATTACATATAAGAAATTTACAAAATAACTTCATCCTATGTTCCAATTGCCTTCATAAGAGTTAAAATCCATCTATGACTTCCTTAATGTCATGATTCTGGAATAGAGCCATGGGTATATTTATTTCAATAAAAATCTATGAGGGTATAAGCTACAAATAACTAAGTGAGGTATTCATTTTCATTCGCAACATGGTTCGAACAAGTCCAATTAAATTTTCATACATATGCCATGCATGCTATGTAACAATCATGTGATTACACAAATATATATAGTTATCTAGAAACCATATATAGAACGGATTTAGCCATCCATGTCGAAGGTTAAGGAATTGTTGATGAAAATCCTCGACCTTTTACTGCTAGTCCCCAGGCCCCCACCCAAAGCGTTTAGTTGGCTCGACTCCGAACCTAGAGTTGTATTCTCCGAGTGATGTAGATTCTTTATGAAGGAATAGGGCCCGTGTCGCAGCACGACAATAGCCCATCCAACTCTACACGTAAGAGTAGCAACCTTCCAAGAGAGATGTGACTCGATGGATGCTACACGTGAATGTTTTATTTTTCTTAAGTCAAACCTATTAAGATTTTTTAGGGGCGATCAAATAATTTTGCAGACAATAAGCAAGCACAAATGTAGGTAGACAAAATACTTAACAAACAATTTGAAGTTGCGATATTCTTAATTCCTATTTCACACATAAGTATAGAATCACATATATACATATCCCCGGATTCCTCGTACATGTCCATTTTTTATCTTTTCTTAGTATACTACTGCCACTATTCTACAAGCACAAGCAAGTAATGATATTAAGAGGAATAACTCACTCGTCCATTTCGTAATCTTCTTAGTTGTAGTAATCCTTAGGAAGAAAAATCCCGCATTCCTCGTTACCTAGACAAAAGAAATACTCGGGAAGAGTGTTTCGTAGAAATTTTACTTAAACTTTCTAATTCTATTTAACTTTGTTTGTTAAAATCACATAAATGAAATTCCAACTTAAAATGGCCATAACTTGCTTATTTTAACTCGGAATTTCGCATATAATATACCGATTTCTATCTATTCGAAAAGATCTATCCATATCTAAGGTTATTTTGGTCATATAACGTTGTTTGGGTTTCGAAACCATAGGGTACAGATTCATTACGAAAATTGTAGTTTTCAAAACACAAGTTTGTAAACTTTTCTTTATCCGAAAATACTTGTATCAAAATGTAGATATTTGAATAGTTGGAAAAAAAAAATCCTTTGAATATATATATAGACTCATATTGTATGCAAGATCCTAATGGTGTTGTCTTAACGATTATATTTCGTAAAACAATGTCACGGGTGTGAAGACTTGTATCTTAACAATTTCTTTCCTAAGTGTTTTGAAAGAATTTCATAATTTCTTGAGTTATTATAAGTATATTCTTATTTTGTTTTCTAATTTATTTTCTAAAATAAATTTTCTTTTAGCTTTGGTCTTTTTCAATTTTTACTTTTAGTGACAAAAATAAAGTTTTTAAGAGTTTTATTAAGTTGTTGGTAACTTATAATATTTTACTTGTGTATATTTTCTTTTAAAGAAATGAATTTGATAAACAAGTCTTTTTATATTTTTATTTTCCAACTTCTTTAAAAATAAAATTTATTTCTAAAACTTGATCTTTGAACTTTTGACCAATTTTACTTGAAAGGAAATCACGTTTTAATATTTTCTTAAGTTTTTGATAATATCTATTGTCTTTGAAACCTTTACTATTTATATTCTTTCATTTCTTTGAAAATGAGTTTATCATTTAGAAACCTTGGCAAACTTTTATTTATCTAAGTGTGTTTATAACTTAGTGAGTTGATTTTATTTTAACTTATAAAACTTAGTTTAGTTATTACTTTTAGTAAAAATTTCTACAATTAAGCTTTTTGAGAAAAGTTTATTTATCAAATAATTATTATTACTGAGTTTTAATAAACTTTATGTGACTTGTCATAATAAAAGAAAATGTTTATTTTGTTAGTTAACTTCTTTGAGAAAAATCATTTTCATTGTTATTTGAAAAAAGTCTTGGTGGGTTTGAAAAAAGGTTGTAAAAATAATTCTTGTAAACCCCCAAAAATTTTCATAATCCTTAAAAATAATTTTAGAAGTATAAATATCAAAAACCCGAAAAATCAACTTGAGATTAAAACTCAATTCTAGACCGAGTCAAATACCGGAAACGAAACCCTAAAACTCGACCCAGGTTAAAACTTAATTCCAAATAAGAACAGAAACGAGTTCTCCCAATCTTGAGAAAACGAGAACCCCTGAAACAAAATATAAAGTCCAATTATCGATATAATCAACGTCCGTACGTCGATTAAATAATCTACCCAATTCCTAAAACGCAAATCGAAACAATAAATCCAAATACCGCTTAACAACGAGATAATAAAATCCTAATTCCTTCAGTAAAATTTTAGAATCACAAAATCCAAATTTTCCACAAAAGTCAAATCAAGTCAACTCATAAACCTAGACTCGGTTAAACGATTCCGAGAACTAAAAACTATTAAATAATCACAAATGAAATAAAATAAAATAAAACATAAATTTCGAGCTAAAATTCTAAAACGATCAAGACTCGAAAATTATACGATCTTACGAATATCTCGACGAAAACGGAATTCAAAACGGAACCCTAAAAGTCAACAAGCCTATAACGAACCCTAGTGTTTAAGATCCGGCAATCCCGTGTTTTCAAACCCTAGAAAACGAAATTAAGTTAATAGCTTCAAATAGTTCGCAATAATATAGGGTAACATAAAAGTATCAGATCCGCAAATTCGAGTAACCTTCGGACCCAAACGGGATCGGTTCTCGAAAAGCGTGTCCCGGAGCTCGGAATATTAAAAATATTCCGTTTATACCAATAGATTCGTAAAAATACAAGGATTCCAAAAATATCAGTTTTAGAATTTTTCGGTAGCTAAAAATTACAGATATCGCATTATTACGCGTATTTTTATTACTACCGGTACTTTAATTGTCTAGTCTACTATTCATAGTACTTTTCTACTATTCATTACTATTCATCTATCTCTATTTCTTACACCTATTTTACACCTACATATCTATTTTCTTACTTTTTTCATTTCCAATACAACTTTAATCACATCAAACTTTACACATTACTTCTTTATTACACAAAATTAATCAAAATTGTACAATTTGATCTTCCCCATGCTTGTACCGGCGCACTCTCTCTCTCTTCCATATCTATTTTATTTTATTTTTCTTTTATTTAATTACCTCTTAATTCCTCCACAAAATTCTATAAATACCACCTTTCCCCTTCTCATTTCTTCACACCATTCCAAAGCAAAGAAATTATGCCAAAATCCTCTCCAAAAACTCCTCTCTATAATCTTACAAGAACTCTCTTCTTGTAAATAGAAAACACTTTTCTTCCACTACTAAAGAAAGTTTCTTTCCAAAGCATCACTACTTACCACTACCAAAAGCCTTCAAGCAATCCATCTTTTCTTCTAACCCATTTAGGTAATGAAGAACTCATATTCTATTCTTTTTATGTCAAGTAACCTTATATGGTTTCAATGTTGTTTCTTAGGTTGAAAAACTAAAGAAAACCACATTAAGATCATGTTCGGTTCTTGTTCATGGAACTACTTTCATATATATATATATATATACTTTGTCATTTATTACTTGTTTATATTTTGATCTTGCTTATATATAAATATACATATGTATATTATATTTATTTAGAGCATATAAGCTCATTTGTTATTTATTATTTCAAGTTATGCAATTTATTTATTTATGTTTATTAAGACTAGTCTTTCTAGTCTTAGACTTGTCCATATCAAGTCAAAATAATCTTTTGTTCATTTTCTTTAAATCTTTCGGGACTAGTCCATTCTTAGTCCCGGGATGCCTTGACAAAGCTAAGGCTCCAATACTTGATCGGGATTCCTTGATGAAGCTAAGGTTCCCAATGCTTGATATTTTACTTTCTTGTTCATTAATTATTTTTAGTATTTTCTTATGATCTTATTATTTTATATGCTCATGATATTTGCATTTGCGTAATGTTAATGTCTCAACTAATCTAAAAATAGAATTTTGTTTTACTAAATGAACTCAAAGCTAAGTTTCCAATTATATGATTTACCACAAACATGAGGTTATTATCAACAACCTAGAAATAGAATAATACAAGTTTTCTCAAGTTTTCTTAAATAACGAAGATAGTTTTACCAAAGAAAACATAAATAAATATTTTCCTTGTATTTTATGGTAATCTAAGTTTTTAGAAAAATAAATCGTTAATATCGAAAGTTTAAGATTTAAATTCTTTTCTAAACTAAGGACAAACTAGTTTTCAAAGTTAAGAAAAAAAAATCAACTCATCAAGTTGTGAACCCACTTAGGAAAAATAATGATTTTCAAATTTCTAAAAGAAGGAACTAATTTTCAAAGGAATATAAATGAGGTAAGATTTATAATAATGGATTTTATAAAGATGATTCTTCAAAAGAAATGAAAGAACAAGTTTTAGAAAGCAAAAGCTTATATTTTAGAAATGAATATAAGAAGACAAGATTCATTTTCTAAAACCATCCTAAATACAAAATTATAAAAAGGTTTTGAACAAATATACTTTTTGATAAAAATCGATCTTTTATCACTAGAAGCGAAATTTATGAAAAACTAAGGTTAAAAGGAAATTTTACTTGTTTTAGAAAAGGAAATGAAAAATAAAATAAGAATATACTCATTTATAACAACCTAGTAAAAATATAAAATTTCTTTAAATACTTGAAAAGAAAATTTCGAAGTTAAAATCTAAATGAATTGTTTTATAAATTATTGAGACACTACCATGGGATTTTTGCATATAAAGTGAGCATCCTATATATTCAAAAGTATTTATCAAATATATTTTATTTCAAAAGGATTTTCTTTAAAATGGAGATGAGTTAGAAAATGGATTTTTGCAAAAGTTTAGAAATTCGTTTTAAATCTGTACCTGACGTTTTCGGAACCCAAATGACCTTTTATGACAAGGATAAGCTTAGAAATAGATAGATCTTTTCGAATAGGTAGAAAACGGTATATTATACGCGCGATTCCGAGTTGAAATGACCAAGTTATGGCCATTTTAAGTTGGAACATTCCCTCATGCGAACTTTAATGTTTTTTGACATTGTTTTGTCAAAATGCAAGAAAATCTTCAAGAAAAACTCATTGTGGGTATTTTCTTTGGTTAGGTGATCTCGAGGAAAGATTCCTTTACCCCGAGGATTGTTACGATTAAGTGGAGTGTGTGAACGACTCATCCGCTTAGAGGAATAGACAACATGGCATCGTGAGTTACTTCCCGTTAATTTTCTCATACTCTTGATTGTGCTTGTAAAATTAGTTGCACTAGAATTTAGGCAAAATCAAAAGGAAGTGTATGATAATATGTTGAAAGAATACTAAGTATATCGAGACTCGATTTGTTTTTAATAAAGTTGTATTGCATTAATCTCTGAAGTGTTTGAAATTGGTTGATCACTTGAAAGAAGTTAAATGTAACTACTAGACTTTAATTAAAGAAACTATTCATGCACTTCATATGTTGAGTCACATTGCATTCACTACTATACAATTGGTGGGACAAGTGTATAATAGTGGTGGTAGACATAACCGGTATATCATGTAAGTGGCGAGTAGGAGCCGGTAAGAACTACTTAAAATTGATGGCTAGTAGGAGCTTGTAATAACTACAAGTTTTTGGTGGCTAGTAGGAGCCTGTAATAACTACAAGTTTTTGATGGCGTATAGGAGCCGGTAAGATCTATAAAAGTGTTTTAAAAGTTGTGGCTGTAATTGGCCTGAATACCCAACCCCGAATGAAGGGCGTAATTCATTCAACATATGATTCCCGGAAAGTCATATGTCTTGTATGCTCACGTGGTTGTTGCATTTCATATGTGTGAATAATAAACTTGATTGATAATTTTCTTTGAGTATGAATTTTGGGATTTACTCACTAAGCTAGTTGTAGCTTATACCCCTATAGATTTGTTGAAACAGGTATGCTAGTGGCCTAAATTGAGGATCATGATTTTAAGGAAGTCAGGGACGGATGATTAAGGATATGGAATCATACGATGAAGAAAGTTTGTAAGGTTCTTTATATGTGATAACCTATATGATTGGGGACGTATATTTATTTAAAGATAATAGAAGAATATGCCTTAAGAATTGAATTGTGATATGCTTATGTTTTATATTAAGTATTCTCTTTGCCTTGTTACTTATTTATTATCAATATAAATTGCGCTACTCCGATGCATCCCCTTGGTTGTGATGTACGCCTTGTACATAATATGAAAGCCTTTGCATGACTAAGGTAGTCATTCCTAGGCTTTAGCATTGTGTACGGCGGACTGCCACGTTTAGGGTACCCCTCGGGGCGTGACAATTCTTCCTAGGTGGGTGATAACAAAATCTTGATATATATAAAGAGAGTTTGGTTTTATTTTTTTTTTGTTTCTTTGGTAAAATTATCCTTATTGACATTGAGGAAAACTTCGGAAAAAAGTTTAAGAAGAAGTTATAAAAATACATTTTCTAAATTGTTGTTGACAAGTTTCTTTATTTAGTGACTAGTTATATGATAAAAGAGTTTTAGTTTCAAGTTTCTCTATTTAAGAAAAATTCTACTTTAAACGTTGTTGAGACAATATCATTATGAGGATGCATGTATATGGGCATGTAATATGAAAATAATGAAAATATTTGAAAAGGGTAAGAAGCAAGATAATAATTATAAGCAATGTAATAATATCAAGTATTGGGAACTTTAGCTTCGTTAAGGTATTCTAGTCAAGCATTGGGAGCCTTAACTTTATCAAGGCAACCCAGTCAAGTATTGGGAGCCTAGCTTCATTAAGGCATCCCAAGACTAAGAATAGACTAGTCCCACAAAGAAAAAGAAAAAGAAAAAGGAAAAGAAAAAAAAAAGAAAAAGAAATAATAGAAGCATTAAGAATAATAATAGCAAGTTAGTAAGAGTTAGTGAGCATTTAGGCTCTAATATATATATATATATATATACTTAGTAATATATATTTATATATAGTTAGATTAGAAGCATAATAATAATAACAACAACAACAACAACAACATTAATAACAACACATATAAAAGCATAATAAGAAGATAATAAAATAGGAATTTCATGTGCATGAACAAAACATGAAATGTTGTTGTCATATGAGTTTCAAAAAAACACCATAGTCATGCTAGTTACATGACATGAGTATATAAATAGGGATAAAAGTTTTACATAAAGTGTTTTTGGGGTAAGAAAAAGGTAGTGAATGTATAATTACGTGGTTGGTGGTTTATGGTGGATAGTTTGTGTATAGAGGAGGATTTTGTGAAGAATTTGTGGAAAAGAGTTTTGGTAGACAGAAATTTTGGAGAGAGGATTTGTGGAGTGAATATGAGAGAGTTTTGTTATGTAAAATGAAGGTGTGAAAGAAGTGGAGGGAGAAGGGGTATTTATAGTTGAAGATGGAGGGAAATTAAGTGTAATAAAATAAATTGAAAAAGAAAAATAATAGAGAAGGAGAGAGAGAGTGTAGTGTCGGCCATGAGGGTAGAAAGGGAGAGAAATTGATTTATTTTGTTGTTTTGTAATAAAAAGAAGTAACGTGTAACGTGCGATATGATTAGAGATGTATTAGAAAAGTAAAAAGTAAGAAAATAGGCATATAGGTAGTAAGAATAGGTTGTAGAAAAAGTGGAGATAGATGAATAGTAATGAATAGTAGAAAAGTATTATGAATAGTAGACTAGACAATTAAAATACCGACATTAATAAAAATACGCGTAAACGGGCTATATTAGATATTTTTAGATTTTGAAAAATTCTAAAACTGATATTTTTCGATTCCTTATATTTTTACGAGTCTATTGGTATTAACGAAATATTTTTGCTGTCTAGTGTATCAGGGCATGGTTTTCGAAAACTGATCCCGCTCAAATCCGAAGGACACTAGAGATTTTTAAATTTGATATTTTTAAGCTTTCCTATATTATTACAAACTATTACAATAGTTATTTCCGTTCCATTGTTTAAGGTTTAAGAGCGCAGGACTGCTGGATCTTAAACACTAGGATTTGTTGAAAACTTTATCGACTTTTAGGGTTCCGATTTAACTTCTAGTCTTGTTGAGTTATTCGTAAGATCATAAGATTTTGGGGTTTTGTTTATATTATGTTTTTAATTCAACATCTATGGTTTATTTCATTTTATTTGTGATTATTTAATATTTTTCAGTCCTCGGGGTCGTTTAACCGAGTCCAAGGTTATGGTTTGACTTAGTTAGACTTTTGGTGAAAATTGAAAATTTTTATTCTAATATTAATAGAAGGATTTAAGGTCTTAATATTTTGTCGTCGAGAGTTATTTGGATAAATCATCTTGATTTATGTGTTAGGAATTGGATAGATTATTTGATTAGTGTATGGATGTTAAATCAGTCGATTGTTGGATTTGCTATTTTGTTTTAAGAGTTCTCTTTTTCTCAAGGTTAAGAATTTTCGTATTTAACCTTATTTAGAATTTAGTTTTAACTTGGGTCGATTTTCAAGGTCTTGGTTTTGGTCTTTAACTTCTAGGATCATTTTGTAAGAATTATGAAAAATTCAAGGGCTTACAAGATTTCAATAGAAGACATCGAGAAATGATTCCATTGAATAAATCTTACTTACTAGGTAAGTCGCTCATAGTGATAGAGATGTCACGGTAAGACTTTCTGCATTTGTTTGGAGAATTCAAAATAATTTAATCTTAATGCAACATTCAAGTGGCTGTTAATCAGGAAGAGATTTCGGTGGACACACTTTTATTAAATGTGAATGCTTTTGAGAAGAACATTCACTTGCTTAATGGATTCTTGTAGATAGTAATCATTAGAGAAACATATGTGTGAATTCATGTTAAAGAAATGAATGAATCTAATTGTGTTTTGTCTTTGTGTGTTATGTTATTCATATAACTTAGTGTAATACTTAATTTTAGATTAATTAGCTTTCATCCAATCTATTCTCTTAATCGATCTACTAGATAATAGGAAGATTAGAGTAGTACTACTGCTTGAAAATGTTCCCTATGGAGACGACCCTATACTCTACTCTATGCTACTAAAATGCTAGGTGCACTTGCCTGTTAAAACCGAGTTTATGAGTAGAATATTAGGTTCATAAATTATATAAAACTCGAACTTCACTTCCTTGGAAACCCACTGTCCTTGTAGGTTATATACACGTACTCCTTGTGGTGGTGTTACCGAGTATCTCCCATTCCTATTGTCATTTCCATTCTTAATGCTATCTGTACTTTTCTTTTTAAGGCACTTTTTAGCAATATGTCTCAATTTCTTACAGATGAGGCAGAAAATATTGGTTTTCTTTGGACAACTTTGGACCTTGTGGTTGGAAATTTCTTAGTAGCAACACTTGTGTTGTAGCTTAGGACATTATCTTGGATGATGTCCCCTTTTACATTTCCAACATCGGATATCTAGGGTCTTTCTATCCTTCTTTCTATTCGGATTGCCTAATGGTTTGAACTCCTTGACTTTGAGACTTAAGTTGGGTCCACTTATGGGTTCCTCCTCAAGTATCATAATGTTTCTTTCTATCATTCTCCTTTTCTTATTACTTTCCACAATTCGTGCTCTTTTTACTAATTCTCACAAACCTATGATGTCAAACTCTTCCAACTTAATATGAAGGTCTTCATCTAATCCTCCTAAGAATACTTGTCTCTTGAGTTCCTCACTATCCTTATATGATTCAGGGGCATATTGTAACAACCTGCTAAACTCTATTTCATATTGCTCAAGACTATAACTTCCTCGAGAGAGACAGAAGAAATCTGCATTATCTTGGACTCTCTAGCTTCTAGGGAAAAAATTCTTCAAGAATTCATGCCTAAATATCTCCCATGTGATTGGTAGTAGTAGCTCCCTACTTCTGGATTCCCACCATATCTTTGCATTGAATGTCAGCATATAAGTACCAAAAACAAGCTTAAGGTATTGCGATACTTTAAAAGCGCCGAAAGACTACTTTATTTGTGCTAACCAATCCTCGGCTTCACTCGATTTTCCAAAAGCCCCATCAAACTATCGATTGCACTTTATGAAATCAAGTAACATATTTTGATAAGGTCTTGGTGATAGCGGTTCAGCTGGTGCCATTGCAATAGGTGGCGTTGGAACCTCTGGTGTCGCTTCTCGCGCATGTGTAGCTAGTACAGGTGCTAGTATAGTATGCGCTTGTTGCACGAAATCTCTTATTAAGTTAGCAAGCTATTCAGCATTAATTGGGACTTCTCTTGGTTGAATTGGTTGTTGAGGTCCTTCCCAGTTCTTAGGTTCTATAGGGGGTATCTTTGGTTTGGGTTGTGTACGAGTACGTCTCTTATTTGCCCTACAGTTTTACTAGGTTCTGTGTGAGATCCTCGCATTTTATTAAGTTTTAGGTGTTCGAAAAAACTTAAAGAAACATGCCAATAGCGATTGAGTACGGAAATACGTAATACATATACATATGTAGAAGAAATATTCAAAACTGACTAAAATCAAAGTAACAAAAAGAAAATTCATATCATTAAATAAAAACAGGAGGAAGGCTTAGATCTTCCCTTTGCAAAATTTCAAAGAAAGGATGCAAAATATGATTGCAATTTCATCTTATTTTACAAAGCATTACTTAGACAATGTTTACAACATCGTTAATCTCTTAATAAAAGCGTTACTCCTAACAAACTTTAAAGGCTTTACGAAAGATCTAGCTTCGGATTGCACTTCACAGGGTAGGAACATCTCTTTGACATTTTGAGCCTATTGATTCCTTGTCTTCTTCATTAGGAGCTTCTTCCTTTCCCGTGTGCTGGGGCACTGTTATAGGAGGCCATGTTCCATATTTTTTCTTGGATGGGTCATCACCTTTGGGGGATGAGATGGGTTGACCCATCAACCCTACGACTTTAGGCGTTGACATACATAGTGATTCCACTCTTTGCACATATGGCACGTTACTATGGCATTTGTAGGGCAATTTCTGGTATGGTAAATGGGGCGCCTACATACATAACATTCCTATAGTATTGTTGGGCGATTGTTGGCACTGTGTCCTTCCTTAACATAACCAAAGCAGATAGTACCAATCTTTTTAGGATAGCCACGAATTTTGTGATTAGGGTTTCCACAAAAGTAACACTTGCTCTATAGCTGTGGGCAACTTTTGGGGAAATGTCCTCCTTTACACTTTGATAAGCATGGAATATGTATGATTTTAATGGTTGATTAAGTAAAATTTAGGTCTTTAGTTATGTTCATATTGATACTTAAATCAACAATATTTTCAATGTAGGTGACTTTGGAACATAACAACACATTTTGGAGCAATTTGGAGCAAAGATAACTCAATTATTTCCAAAGTAATAAGATTTCAAGGCAAATCATGGGCAAAATGAGAAGAAATTCAACCACAACACGAATCCTAATTCTTTGGTTACCTATGATCTTATGATTTAAGGTCAAATGCAAGTTTAATGCCCCTCTAGTCACCCGTGATTGGTAGTAGAGAAGGATAAAATTGATCATAGCAATAATAACACTCCTTTTAGTCGCTCGTGATCTGAAGCTTGAACAGGTGTGATAACTTAAAAGGCATGAATACGACTTTTATGTTTCTTTTTGCTAAACAATATGTCTTCTACTTTAGGTCGTATATTTTCATCAGATGCCTTTTCAAGAAATTGGGTGATTATAAACTACAAACACCCATTCCAACATAAAAGGAGAGACATTATCACACCTTCTCATCTCTTTCATTGTAATTGTAGAACCTTGATATCTTGTAGAACCTCTCCCTCCTACAAGGAGAGAGGAGGTTAGTTCGTAGTGATTGTATCTGTTCATTGTATGTGTTGGTGATCTTATATTTGTTTGAAAGTTGTAATTTTTCCTGAAGAACTTGAGAAAGTCAAAGGATTCATGTCATCCATGTGTGTTCAAGGCTCTAAATCTTCATTCAAATTTAGTAAAAGGGGTTTTGTCTTTTATCTACTCTCTCTTCTCTTCTATTATGTTTATTCTTTTTGTTATTGTTTATTTATTGTTCTGTCATTATGTATGAGTAGAGAATATGATTATTCATGAGATTAACTTGAATTTCATCATTAAATTTTAATTCATCTAATAATTATCTAGTTATAGTAAATAGAACTAATAATCTCAAGAAGTAGTAAAGACGCAACACCTTCTTGATTAAATTTCAATGGAAGACATCAAGAGATGATTCCATTGAATAGATCTTGTTTACTAGGCGAGTTGCTTTACACTTCCAACGTTTGACTTTATGAGTTATGGGATCTTTCTTCTTAAAAGGTTCGAGTCATTTACACCTCTTAGCCTTAGGTTTTGGATTAGCCATGAAGGAAGGCACTCATGATATTGGTGTTGCTCCAAGTTGGGATCTCATAACTAGAGTGGACGCAAAAGTCATGTGTCACGCCCCGAGGGTACCCTAGTAGTAATAAACAAGTTACACTTGAATATTATCACTAGATTACCTTCAGAGAATGACAGGCTTTCAAAACAACAGGATCTTTTAAGTTGCTTGATAAGAAATAACAAATACATGAGAGAAATGATTTAGTGAATAACCATTACAAACTCTTACAAACCATATATCTCCGTTGAAGTATACAACTAAATAATCTACTCTAATAGTACATGACCATCAAACTAAAATAGATCTGTAGACTTCTAGCTGCAAAGCCCTTACCGGAGCCATATTCCTGGATGTAACTAACCAGGGACGTAAAGTGAACCTGAAAAGACTGTAGGAGTATGAGCGAAACCACAGCTCAGTGAATAATCAGACATACCATACATCACATAAGTCATTAACAATTCATATGCAATGCAAGCACCCAACCATATGCACAGATACAAGTTTGAATGATCTAGAATCCAAACAGGAAAAAGATTTATGCCCTCTTTTTAATGGGTTGAAGAACAAAAACTCAATGACCCACCTGCCCAGGAGAGACTAAGTACACAGGAGAATCAACGATTTCTCGTTTTAATGTTATCACTTTGAATATAGTGGCTTCCACAAACCATCTCCTGCAATCCCCTTAGAAACTCCCTAAGTATTAATCATTTCAAAGCGATTCTACGGGCGACGTTCTTCGGTGCCTTTTAGTTCCTCATAGGACTGCCAGACCAAAGAGAACTTTGGAAGACTCACACATTGGATCAACCAAGTAAAAACAGAGATCCGAAATATTAATACATAGCAGGCTGCCACAACCATATATGCAATAATGCAATTCGTGCAATGCATGTCCATATTATTTTGTTAAGTCAAAAAGTCTTAATCAATTTCGAGGTGACCATACATTACACACAATCATCATTATACTATTGCACAACACCAACCATTGCATTATCGCTTGTATAAAGATATTTTAGCAATCATACAATCATATCATATCAAACTTTCAACAAACACTCATTTGTTTCTCTTGCATTACATATTCGACTATTTACAATCACAACCAGTACAATATGACTGAATTACTCACCTGCTCATACCGACTCAGTCGTAGTAGTCCACTGGTAGGTCTTCTAATGAGTCAAATTCACCTATTTAAAACAAAATATTCATCAATACCATCTAGCTAAATTCCTACGTGTGCCTTGTGTCCTAGACTCGATATTAATACTTAGTATTGTCTTGTTTTTCCTATTTAACCTCACATAATTGTTTGGTTATTTTTAGAAGTCATATTACTCAGGAATTTAACTTATTTCAATTTCCATTCTTATATATTTTATCCGATTAGAACAATCATTTGACTAGTCATTACTTTAATTAATACTAAATGTTTTCTTAATTCTAGGGTTTCAAAAATTGTTAGATATTAATTCTAACGAACTTAAATACTAGTATTATAGTTAATATCTAATACATATTTATATAACCTATACATACTTAGGAGATATAATATATATATATATATAAATTTGGTTTAGGTCAGAAAAGCTTTCGTTGGAAAAAAAATTTGGCTCTAAGCCGGCTCAAGGCCGCCTGCCTAAATCCCCAGGTGCCGGTGTAAAATCATTTTGAAGAAAAATTTCGTATCGAAAGCACCGGTATTGAAAGCTGCCAGCTTACAACGTACGCCGGCCCTACGCCGCCAGCGTAGATCTCCAGGTAGCCGGCTTACGTTGATATTTTACGTGAAAATTATTTTACGTAGCCTCTGTTTGAGTGTAAGCCGCCTGTAAGCCGCCGGCCTATTCATGTAAGCCGCCGGCGTACATTGTTTACACTGCTGGCCTTGAGGCAGCTTGGCACTGTTCGTCATCTTCCTCCTCGGTTCGATTCTTTTTCTTTGATTTTTACACGTTAGAAACTTACTTAAACTACTTCTAAGAGTTTATACATCATATATAAGGATATATAACAACTTTTAACACGTTTAAACACATGAATACATAGGTTTCGATTCTTTGAAACATAAGGCTAGGGTTTTGAAATTTTACCTCGTTGGAGCTCTTTGAGTGCAATCCGAAGCTTGTGTTTGTGTTTAATATGTTCCTAAGATGATTATAAGTCAGTTACAATTCTTATATTTGAAAGAATATCATTTGAATCGCATCAACTTACCTTTGAGCTCGTTTTTGAGGGTTTTTAGCTTTGTTTTTCCTTTGATCCGAGTTAGTGGTTTATGATCTAGTTTTTCTTTGTTTTTGATTTGTTTTGTGGATATTTGGGAGTCTATTTCGTGTTGTGGAACTTGAGAGTGAAGGAGTTTTGTTTGTTCGTCATTAATAGCTTTAATTCATATATATATAAGGGAGAAGAAGAACGGTACTGCGGCTGCTCCTCCGAATTTCCCTCCGATTTGATCCTTTTGGCTGTTTATTTCACCTCATTAAATGCCATTTTGAGTTGTCAATTGGTGATTGCCTTGGGTCACTTTGTTTGACAAGTTTGGGTGAATTATGTAGAATTTCGGCTTTTCCTCTCCAAATCTCCCACCGAAACACCGCATTATATATTATAGATATATATATATTAGTTTAATATCCTAATTAAATTTTGAGTGTTAATTATCGATTATACGGGTTTATTAGCTAGTATTTGGAAGTTTTTGTACAGAAATATGGATATAAAGTTGTATAAAACACTTAGATTTTCCAAATAATACAAATTTATGGTATATATATATGTAATTAATTATTCGTAAAATTATCTCCCGCAATTTGGATTTCTTAAGCTCATTGGGTCAATTTTTGTTTCAGGCTCCGATAGTTTAAGAAAACTCGGTTTAGAACCATAGCGTAATCTGATTATTTTTGAAGTTTAGATTTTGATTTATTTATCTGTTTATTATTTTCGTTGTGTATTTAAAATCTTGACAGTTCATTTTTAGATCATCGTTTTCTAGTTATAAGCGTATATGGTCAATTATACAATATTGGGTTCATACAGAATTAAACTATGTTTATATCTCTAGTTTTGATTACTGAACATATTCTTATTAGTAGCTTTTAAATTTAACTAGGATCTCAAAATTAGGGTTTAAGTTAATATAAACTCATTATTAATCATTATTCTAGTCTTGAATCATTATCGGAATAAAAAACAATCATTTATCTTTATATTCACTTTTCTATTTAGATCTATTTGTATACTAGGTTTTCGGGTCTTAGATTTTAGATCATATCTCGAATTAATTATTCCAATTACAAGATCTCATTTTCGGTATTAATTAGGGTTAAAGAACTCTTTATTCAGTTCCTAAATCTTTCATCTATCCAAAAATCTAGATATTATCCTATTATTAGATTTCAATCAGAATCTAAATCTATTATCTAGTTTATACAATCTAGTATAAAATCGGGTACTAAGGTGAAAATTCCCGGGGTTTACATCATGGGTACTTGTTGTAAGAATTCTTGTAGTATATCTTTCAAATGTCTTAGGAAGGTTAGAATTTCTTGAGTTTGATCTTGTGGTAGGGGTGCTTTTTGTTCTTGTGATTCCTTAAAAGGGATGTTTGTTAATGACATAGTCTCCTCGGGTAGCTTCCTACAATCAAACAAAATGGTCATATTAGATATTCTGTTTACTTCAGGTTTTTACACACATGTTATCTATTTTTAAAGAAAAGAGAAGCGTTACATGCTTTTATTCGTTTGATTAGAGGGTTGCCATATGCACTTATATTATTCACCTTGGGGTCTTATTGACTAAAAGGGGGTAATATACTTCTTGTTTCTAATTGATCTCAGCTAGGAGTCGAGTAAGGTTACTATGCATCGAGTCTTATTGGAATTACTAAGGTAGACTTTAGTCATCCTATATCACAATTCTTTGTCTCCTTCATGTTTTTCCCACATTGTCTTGCTATGATCCTTCTCCAAATCATTACTACTTTTGCAAACCCCCAAATTTTTGGAATCGGTTTAGCTTAAAACCCTAAACCGGAAGTCAAACGGAACTCTAAAGGTCAACAAAATCCTAGTTAGACGTGATAGCTTAAGTCTGGCAATCCCGAATAAGCAACTTGGTAAGAGTAAGTAGGAGTTTAGAATATATAATAGTGCGTAATTATCTAAAGAATACTAAAAAGATTAGATTAGTAAAACCGCAATTTGTTTCGAACCCAATCGGATACAGTCCTTGAAAAACGTGTCCCGGAGCCCGGAATAGTAAAAATATTCCGAATATACCGTTAGACTCGTAAAAATAAAAGGTTTTCAAAAATATCAGTTTTATAATTTTTCGGTAAGTAAAAATAACAGATATCGCAATTATACGCATATTTTCTTACTACCGATACTTTATTAGTCATATCTACTTTACATTATACTATTCATTACTATTCTATACTACTCTTTTCTCTCTACTTTTTCTTACACCTACACTTACAAACACCATAACCTATAACCTTTACTTTTTACCTTTCCCATAACTTTATTTCACATCTACTTTACTTATTACTTTTTTAATCCATAAAATACAAAACAAAACACTCTCTCTCCCCCTCGTCTAGTCAAGGCTGGCGTCCCCCCCCCAAATTTTTTTCAATTTTTTTATTTTAATCACATAAAAATTCATCCTCATTTCCTATAAATCCCCCTCCTCTTTCACTTCTTTCACACATTTACCACTTACAAATTTCCTACAAAAACTCTTTCAAATTCTCCTCTAAAAAACTCTCTCCAAATATCCTCCCAAAACTCTCTCAAAATAATTCCAAAACTACTTTCTACCTACAACAAAAACCATCACCACATAACACTACCAAAGTCTCCTTTAGGTAAACATTCCCTATTGTTTTTCTTCTTCTCATGTCATGTAACTTTACATGACCAGTGTGAATTTCCAAAGACTAAAAGTTATGGAAGCTACACTATGTTCATGTATTGTTCTTGTTCATGAAAATCTATTTATGTTTATGTTGTTATTTTGTTCATATTATTGTTATTATATCTAAGTACTATTATCTATATATATACATATTCTTTAGAGCATATAAGCTCACTTGCAATTTATTTATTTTCATGCAATTTATTTATTTATTCATTCCATTACAATTTATTTATTCCTTGTTATTTTAAGACTAGTCTCTAGTCTTAGACTTGTCCTCATCAAGTCAATACAAATTTTTCTTTCTTTCATTTTATTTTTATTTTGGGACTAGTCTACTTCTTAATCCCAAGAGCCTTGAAGAAGCTAAGACTCCCATATACTTGACTTTATTATTATTTATGTTATTTTTGTTTGCTATTATTTATCACAAATCATGTTCATTTAGATTGTTGTCCAAAATTCCAAGTTCTAAAAGTAATTGACAAAAGGAGATTTTACCACTTAGAGATAAGTTTATGTGAAGTATAAAATCTATGATTTAATAAAAATAAAGTCATTCTTTTCAAGTTACAAAAGAACCCACTACAATTTTAGAAACTACTTTTGTTATGAAAAGCTTTTAAATCATTATCATCCCACTTTATTTTTCAAAAGAAAATGATTTTTTGATACAAAAAAAATTTCTATGAAAACATAACATAGCAAAAACCTTAGGAAGCAAGAAGTAAGGATTTTCAAGTTTAGATCTTTTCAAATAAATAGTCAAAGAAGGATTGTGTAGAACATACATAGGACCAACACAAGAATTTGGAAAAGAAGAAAAATTATTTTTGAAAAGTCATCTAGAAAAATAATAAGTAAAAAATAAAGTAATTCTTTGAAAACAAAATAAACAAAATATTCATTTCAAAAGATTTACAAAAATGAGTTCTTGTAAACTATGTTTTTCTAAAACTCCAAACCGACATTATTTTACTCAAAAAACATGATTAGACAACAAACATCTGAGCATGAATAAAATATGAGCTTAGTAACTATAAAAAGAGAATTTTTCAACTATATAGATAACTAAGTATTTATCAAAAAAATTTTGGATGATTGGACCAAAGTTGTTTTTGAGTTAGAAAATTCGTGGTGAATTTTGTCTATTTAGGAGCCTATATGACCTTATTTGTTAAAAATAGTTTTAGAAATGGGTAGATCTTTTCGAGTAGGTAGAAATCGGTATATTATATGTGCAATTTCAAGTTAAAATGACCAAGTTATGGCCATTTTAAATTGGAACTCTCCTTTATACGAACTTTAACGTTCTCATGATATTGTTTTGTCAAAATTCAAGAAAATCATCAAGAAATACTCATCTTGGGTATTTTCTTTGGCTAGGTGATTCTAAGGAAGAATACCTATATCTCGAAGACTATTTCGATTAAGTGGAGTGTGTGAGCGACTCATCCGCTAGAGAAATCGTCATCATGGCATCGTGAGTTTATTTCCTTTAAATACTATACTTGTTGTGCTTGTAATCTAGTTGCATTAGAGTTAGGAAAAGACAAATGGATATGCGTGTAAAAAAAATTCCTTGAAAGAATCCTAAGAATAGCGAAGACAGAATTGATTTAAATGTTTGTTTTAGTATAACACTTGCTTTGTATAAGATTCTTTAATCACCTTAAACTTGATAATATTAATGTTACGATATCATAAATAAATGGATTCATGCATACCATGAAGTGAGTCACATTGCATTAGGTTATTATCCTTGGGTGAGAAGGATAGTAAGCTTATGTCGAAAGCAACACTTGACGGAGTGTCCGAAAGCGATTGCTTGGCGGCGTTAAGAAAATGCTTGGTGGAAGATCCGAAAACAAGGCTCAATTCAAGTAGACTTCATATGCTTGGCAATATTGGTCGGAAGCATAAATCTTTTTACTAAAACTACTTGTTTAAGGTTATGTATCACCAAACTCCGAATGGAGGGCGTAAATCCATTCAACATATAGTTCCCGGAAAACTATATGCTTTGTTTGCTCACGTGTTTGTTGCATTCCATTTGTTTGATTAAAACAACTTGTTTGAAATTTTGTTACAAGAAGTTACTTATGGAAATAGTTCTCACTAAGCTTGTTAGCTTATACCCCCATAGATATCTTTTGCAGTTCCCTTATCTGTGGTTGAGGCCGCGAGGACCCTGCAGTCAGGTATTTCCTTTTGAATAAGAAAATCCTAGATGAAGTTTAGTGTTGGATAAGATGTACAAATATTCTTGTAATAGATTAGTGAAAAAGGGAAATGTCCCTAAAGTTTGTAAGATTCATTGTTATAAGTAAATAAATATTATGAATCCTCTTTTCTTAATATGTTATTATATTTTCTTAAGCTTCATAATTCCATGTATGGTCCTCTAAATTTGTGAGAGCACGCCTTACACTTAATATCAAAGCTTTTGGGAGTGGCTAAGGTTGTCATACTTAAGCTTTAATATTGAGTGTGGCGGACTGTTACGTTTAGAGTACCCCTTGGGGCGTGACAACTTTCCTCAAGTTCAGGATCAACATTCCAAGTTAAATCTTTTTATGTGATATTTCCGTTCATTGTTCGTATCTTCCTAAATATCTTCTAATTCGTGTATAAGTATTTCCCGTCTTTTTCTAATATTCTCCAAGGTAAAATTGTATTCTTCAGACATTAGAAATCGAATCTTATGGGTCGTAGAAGTTAAGGTTAGCACTTTAGCTAACTTAAGGGTCATCTAATGTTTATTTCTTTATTTCTAAGGTCAAGTTTAATCTCTTAGTATCCTTTCTCTTAATTCTCAAAACCTTGTTGCTCTAATACCAACTTAAACTGTCACGCCTTGAGGGATACCGTAAACATGGCAGTTTGTTGTACACAATATTAAAACTTAGGAATGATTGCCTTAGTCACGCAAAGGCTTTCATATCATATACAAGGCATACATCACAACCAAGAGGACGCATTAGAATAACGCAATTTACATTGATAATAATTAAGTAACAAAGCAAGGATAATGCTTATCATAAAACATAAACATAGTTGATTACAAATCTTAGTAATCACCAAAATACTAACATAGCATACATTGCATATAAGGAAATTTCAATGTAACTTCATCCCATGTTCCCATTGCTTCCGTATGAGTTTAAAATCCATCAATGACTTCTTTAATGTCATGATCTTCGAATAGAGCCATGATTATACCTGTTTCAACAAAATCTATGGGGGTATAAGCTTATAACTAACTTAATGAGGTATTCACTTTCATTTGCACCATGATGTCAAATAAGTTTATTTAATTTTCATACACATGCCATGCATGCTATCCTTCAAATAATATAATTACACAAATATATATAGTTATCCGGAAACCATATATAGAACGATTTTACCCTTTTGTATCGAAGGCTAAAGAATTGTTGATGAAGATTCTCTCAACCTTCTACTGGTAGTCCGCAGGCCCCCTCCCAAAGCATTCGGTTGGCATGGTTTCGAATCTAGAGTCGCATTCCTCGAGCGATGTGAGTTCTCTAGGAAGGAGCATGGCTCGTGTCCCAACACGCTAACAGCCTATCCAGCTCTACGTGTAGAAGTAGTAGCCTTCCAAAAGAAATATGACTCGATGGATGCTATGCGTGAACGTTTTATTTTTCTTTAGCCAAACCTTATTAAGGTTTCTTAGGGACGATCAAATAATTTAGCAAACAATAAGCAGTCATACATGTAAGTAGACAAAACACTTAAACAAACAATTTAACGTTGCGATATTCTTAATTCTTATTTCATCACGTAATCATAGGATCACGCATGCATATATATCCCAGTATTTCCCCATACATGTCTATTTTTTATCTTTTCTTAGTATACTAATGCCTCTATTCGACGATTACAAGTAAGGTAATGAAATTAAGAGGAAAACTCACTCGTCCATTTCGTAATCTTCTTAGTCATAGTAATCCTTAGGAAGAGAAATCCTATATTCCTCATCACCTAGACAAAAGAAATATCCGAGATGAGCATTTCATAGAAATTCTACTCACTTTTCTAATTCCATCTTTTTATTTTCGTCAAAATTCGAATTAGGTGAAATCCCAATGTAAAATGGTTATAACTTGTTCATTTTAATTCGAAATTTCGCAAATAAGATGTCGTTTTCCACCTACTCAAAAAGATATATCTATTTCTAATGTTATTTTCAACATTTGAAGTCATCAAGGTTATAAAATGGGTCGATACAGCTCTAACTTGAAAATTCCAGCCTAAATTGTAATTTTTCTCAATTTTGTTTCATTTAAAATTCTAGAGCAAACACATGAATATTTATATAGTTTGAAAATTCTTTTAATATATACATAGGCTCATATTATATGCATGATTCTAGTGATGTTGTCTTATATATAAAATTTTTATACAATTTTTATGAAAGATAGAGTTTAGTGAAATGTCATTCTTTGACTTGTGATTTAAATTTCTATTTTGTGATTTGATTAACAAGAAAAACTATACTTCAATATATGTATTTTCTAAAGGTCTTATATTTGTTCTCAAATTCTTGCTTAACAATTTATATTATATAACATGATTTTGTGACAAAAACCCGAGTTTAGTTCTCTTTAAAAGAATTTCTTGAGTTTTATTCTTTCAAGAAAATTTTAATTCTTGGATTTGTAAACGTGAAACTCAATTTAAAGAAATTCATGTTTTCATAGTTAGTTGAATATTTTAGTTTTGTGCTAAACTTCTTTTAACTAATTATTTCCAAAACATGAACCTTTTATATGGTTGTGAGGAAATGTAAGCCCAACTTTCTTTGTAAACCAAGCTTGACTTTGAGAACCGAATCGATAATCGAAACACTAAACCGGAATAGCTAGGGTTAGAAAGAAACTATCTTGCCCCAAAGGATATCCTAAACGTGACAGTTTGCCACACTTGATATTTAAACTCAAGTATGACAATCTTAGTCACTCCATGAGTTTAGACACCGGGTGTAAGGCTCACGTTTAACATATAAGGGACCTTACTTTGATTCGAAATAGCTTAAGAAGACATACATAGCAATAAGAATATAAATCATAACAGTTATAACCAGATTAATCTATTACAAAGATCTAAGGGGCATACCCCTATCAAAATATTAAGAGTCCTTAGGTCCAAAACATTAATATATATTATATATTATATATATATATAAGATTAAGGAGATTTAACTAAAAGTCTATGCCTAATATCTAGGTCCTGACTTCTTCAAAAAGCTCCTTAAATTCCAAAAGGTTGCACCTAAGGAAAGTGGCCTCTTGGGGATAGCCATAAATAATCATACTGCAACAGGAAACTATAGGGGTATAAGCTTACGAGCTTAGTGAGTTTCACTACCAAATTAAATACTTCATCATATAATAGGGCAAACAAGTTATATTATCAATCATATGAAATGCACAGCACGTGAGCATGCAATACATAAGATTTTCCGAGAGTCCTATGTTGAATGGATTTACGCCATCCATTCGGGGTTAGGTGTTTCCGGCCAATATGACCATAGATTTCAATTTTTCTCATTTATATAGTGGTTGATTCAGGTGCCCACCCACTCACTAATTTTGTAGTTGATACAAGTGCCTATACCACTTCTATTTTAATTCAGGCCATTCATGCCAACATTTGAGTTTACAGGCTCACCTGTTGCCTAGCTATTATGCCCTCTTCCCACAAAGGTATAATAACAAATGCAATATGACTATATGATATGCATGGTCAATTTAACTATAAGATCATGACATATTATTTAAACGGATTATAGGCGATCATAGATATGGCAGACACTTCAATTATATACTACATCATACAAGTATTCATAGCCCTTCCCATCTCGATAATCTTATCATCACTTCAACCAAATAAACTCACATGCACATTCCAAATTTTATCTTGTCCTAATTCTAATGCCACTATCATTATAAGCACAATCAGGAGCATATAATTTAAAGATAGTGAACTCACTTTGCCATGGCGCGAAAATTCACTTAATTGTAATAGTCCTTGAGAAGGTCTAGTCCGTCTCTCAAGTCTCCTAATAAAAAAAAAAAATTAACCCCAATGAGTATTTCTATGAAGTTTGAATGAACTTATAAATTCTATTCTAACAAGTTCATCAAAGTTCGCCTAAGAGGAAATTCCAACTTAATACGGCCATAACTTGGTCGTTTTAACTCGGAATTTCACATATTATATACCGATTTCTACCTATTCGACAAGAGCTATCTATTTCTAAAGTTATTTCCATCAAAAAAGGTCGTTAGGTCCATAAAAAGTAAGGTACAGAATGCTATACGAAACTCCCATCTCACAAATCAATTCCTAATTTCAATCCAAGCATCATTCCAAAGCTTTGATAGATACTTAGCTATAATTATATCTTGAAAGACTCTTTTATATACATAAATAACTCAATATCATGCATGATTCATGGGTGTTGGTCAATTTATTTTCTCATGTACTTAGACCATGCTCTATGGGATGTGTAAGACACTATTTTCCTAGCTTTGTTTCTACCAAATGCATTATATGTACATGCATTACCATACAAGTTGCTATCATGAATGTCATGAGATGAGCTATCCATAGGCACATCCTCAATGATATATGATATCAAGAATTCTTTTAGAAAACTTTTGCCTTGTAAAACTTTAGAAATTACTAGATTTAGGCAAACTAGTTCTATTCCTTGCAAAATCACACTTGCTTGTATCAAAACTCAATCTTAATGACCTATATGCCTAACACCTTCATTTTTAATAAAATTATTCATTTTAGGGTTGGAAAATAGATGTTTAAATATGGAGTTTACCTAGTTACAAATTTTACAACATTTTGAAGGAATGAAAACATTGTTTAATCTACACTTTGAAATCTTTCCTTGTTTTAGGATTATACTTTGATAAATTTCATTTTTCCTTGTTAAAATTAGGTCTTTATTACATTTATTCCTTAGGACTTTTATTTTTCATTAAAATCCTCATTTTGGCATTTGGAAATAGGTGTTTAATTCTAAATCCGAATTTTTGAAATTTATATTTAAGATTGTTTCTTTTGTAAAACTTATTTAATCTTTCTAAAACTAACTCCTAACCAAACCTACTCCTTAAGGCTTTCATTTCTTTAATAAAAATCTTGTTTTTGGGTTGAAAAATAGGTTTTCACCTACCAAGCTTTCCTTATTACGAATTTTAAGTTTGTTGTTAGGATTGAAACATAATGTTAACATAACTTTTGTAAACTTTTCTTGTTTTGAAAATATCTCCTAGTAGATCTAAGTTTTACTCATCAAAACCACTCACTTATGATACCTATTCCCTAAGCCTTTCATTTTTAATGTAAAATTCTCATTTTGAAGTTGAAAAGTAGCTTTTCCAAATATGGTTCTTTTTAGATCCGAATTTCCAAAAATTATTTTTGTTGAAACTAATATAGATCTTAAGCTATCCAACAATTTCCCACTATTATTATGCTATTATAAATTCTTTATGTACATAAAACAAAATCCTAAGGCATTTATGAATTCAAAACAACTAGATCTAGTTTATTGTACTAATCATAAATGCAAATGCACTATGATCATTATGTAGATAAGGTTAAATGATGGATAAATGCATAAAACATTAATAATAACAACATAACTAAAAAAAAGCATAATAATAGCAAAACAACATAAATAGCAAGATCTACAACATTGTGATGGC
This sequence comes from Combretum micranthum, assembly GCA_024138025.1. Taxonomy (NCBI): domain Eukaryota; kingdom Viridiplantae; phylum Streptophyta; class Magnoliopsida; order Myrtales; family Combretaceae; genus Combretum; species Combretum micranthum. The sequence continues at coordinate 76,328 of JAMXBD010001847.1, read as the reverse complement.
AAGGATCTCATGTTCAAGTGTTTTCACATCTCTAGCTTAAAGCTCATGAGGATTTTTGAGTGGAATCACACATGAATGATCTTACCATTACATTTTTTTAAGGTGGTAGGGTGTAGATCTATTATCTATTTAGTGTTTGAAATAAGAACTTAAAGAAAAATGTAGTGTATGTGTGTGTGTGAGAGAGAGAGGGTCACAACAATGAGGGGAGAGAAGAGAGGGTTTTGCAAAGTTTTTTCCAAGAGTGAGAATGAGGAAAGAAAGAAAATGAAATGGTAAAAGTATAAAGGGGTTATATAGGGAATGAGATTAGGGTTTGTGCGATTAAAAGAAAGAAAAAAAATGAAACAAATAGAGAGAGAGAGAGGGCATGGGGGGCACCGGTTTTGGGTTAAAGGGAGAGAGAGAGAGATGTTTTGTTTTGTGTTGTGTAAATTTCAATTTTAAATAAGTAATTTAAGTAGTAAAAGTTGTATTGGAAAATAAAATTATAAGAAATAGGGTGTAAGGATGTAAGAAATAGGATATGGGTGGTTGTACTTGATGAATAGTGTGATTAGAAATCAAAAAGTAGATTCGGCAATTAAAGTACCGGTAGTAATGAAAATAGGATAAAAAGGCTATAACTGTAACTTTTATGACTCGAAAAATTATATAACTGATATTTTTGAAAATCTTATGAAATTATGAGTGTAATGGTACGAATAACATATTTTTAGTATTCCAAGCTTCGGGACATACTTTTCAAAGTCTGTATCCGATCGGTTTCGAAATAGGTAAAAAATTTACAAATATGATATTTTTAAGCATTCTAATATTATTACAAACCAATCTACACTCTCCACTCATATTTCAACTTCTTGGTTTAAGAACACATGGTTGCCGGATCTAAACTGCTAGGGTTTCATAGGGATTTGTTGACTTAAGGTTTCTGGTTGACTTTCCAATTTAAGGTTTAAGCTTAAAATTACCCTAAAAATTAGGGTTTAAAGAAACCTAGAAACCCTAAATCCGGCTTCACTGAGAATAAAACCATAGAACTTTGAGAGCAAGTTGATCTAGATTATAGTTATAAAGAATATATCGAAACATAAAAAGATAAGTTTTTAGAAAATTATCTATTTCGAACCCAATTGGGATCCGTTTCGAAAAACCAAGCCCTGGGACTTGAAATTAGAAAAATATTATGGAATACACTTTAAGATTGGAATTTAATAAGGAATTCAAAAATATATTATCATAATATTTTGGTTTATAAAAATTACAGTTATAGCCTTTTATCGTATTTTCTTTACTAACCGGTAATTTAATTGTCTAATCTACTATTCATTACTATTCACAAGTACAAGCCCATACCCTACTCACACTCACAAGCTATACCCCTACTCTTACATCCTTACATTTCACTCATTACCATTTTCTTTTCCCATGCAAATTGTTACATATTATCATACAATTAATTTTGAAAAATTTCACAAACACTCATTCTCTCTCCCTCTCCCCCTCTTGGCTGGTGCCCCCTCCCATTTCCCTCTCAATTGTTTTATTTTTTTCTCCTTTTATTTTTTCACACAAACCCTAATACCTCTCTCTATATATACCCTTTTATGCCTCTTTATTTACATTTTTATTCTCTTTCTTCATTTTCACTTTTAGAAATTTTTACAAACTCTCTTTTTTTTTTCCTCCTTGTCGTGAACTCCTCCATCCCACACATGCTCATACACTTTTTTTTTTCTTCAAGTCCTCTTGTCTTACAAGCTTAATAGGTATAGATCTATACACTATCACCACAAAAACATGTAATGGTAAGATCATTCATGTGTGGATTCACAAAAAAAAATCCCCATGAGCTTCATGCTAGGGAAGTGAAATCACTAAAACATGATGATCAAGCCATCACAAGTTGTGGATCTTATGTTTTAAGCATTTTTTATTTTTATATATCATGATCATAATATATGTTCATATAGTGATGATCTTATGTAGAAATCTCGCTACTAAATTGTAATCATAATAGTACACTTCATTTCATGCATCTAACATAATGATTAAGCCATCACAAGTTGTGGATCTTATGTTTTAAGCACATAATTTTATCATGATCATAATATATGTTCATATAGTGATGATCTTATGTAGAAATCTTGCTACTAAATTGTTATCATAATAGTACACTTCATTTCATGCATCTAACATGATCATCACACTAAGATCTAGCTTCTAAACATTCATCATTTACATGTCATTTGAGATCTCATGCGTTTATTTTGTTTATAATGATTAAATGGCCGTAAAGATTTTGTCTTATGTAAATAAATGTTTTTTTAAGTTAGGATATTTAAGAATGAGCTAAAAAGCTCAAGAATAAATTTTGTTTCATCAAAATAAACTTTTGTAAATTCGGATGGAAAAAGAGCTATATTTTGAAAACCTATTTTTCAACTCCAAAACATGAGTTTTATGTGAAAAATGAAGGGCTTATAAAATAGGTATCAATAGGAGATGATTTTAATAAGTTAATGGTAGATCTACTAAGAGAAATTTGTCAAACAAGAAATATTTACAAGATAGAAAATTTGGATCTTATATTAGTTGCATGAAATTCGCAATAAGGAAAAGATGGTGTGTAAACACATATTTTTCAAAACCAAAATGGAAGTTTTATTAAGGAAATGAAGTCCTTAGGGGATAGGATTAATGGAGCCTTAATTTTTAAAGTATCGAATGAGTTTTTCTTAAAGAAATCACCTCAAAATCATTTTTACAAGATTCGGATCTAGGAATAGCCCATAATTAAACATTTGTTTACAAAGTGTAAAATTTGGATTTTTATTAAAAAATGAATACCTTAAGGAATAGATATAGTAAAGACTTAATTTTAGCAAGAATAAATAAATTTTATTAAGGAAAATTTCTAAAACAAGTGTGACTTGTGAAGAACACAAAACTAGTCTTGCTAAGTTAGGTATTCATGACATCTTGTAAAGTAGAAGCTTTCTAAAAATATTCTCCTAATAGAATATCATCGAGAACATACATATATAAAACTCATAACATACAATTCATGATAGTAACTTGTGAATATTGCATGCATATTTGGCATGGATAGTAGAAACATCATAACTCTTCACAAAAGCAATTTCGAAAAATGGATGTTTGGCTACTAATAAGAACTTTTAGAGACTCAAAAGTTTTCAAAACTAAGATATTATATTAGAATTAAATAGATATTTCGAAGTAGAGAGGAATCGGTATATAATTTGCGAAATTCCATGTTAAAATGACCAAGTTATGGCCGTTTTAAGTTGAAATTTCCATTAATGACGAGAATTACGAACTTAATAGTTATTATGAAATAAGATGGATTAGATATGAGTTGAAATACTCATTTGGGTATTTCTTTCATTTAGGTGACTTGGATCTTGAGGATTTGTTATCACCGGATTATTATTACTAAGAGACCAACGACTTATGAGAGTGAGTATTACTTTATAATTTCATTTCTTGATTGTGTTTGTAGTGATTAGTTGCACTAGAATATGAGGCAAAAGATAAAAAAAATAGATTTGCATGATGAAAATTATGAGGGATTATGTATGCTTGTTGATGAGTTGAGAAATTGTATTAAGAATATCGAAACCGGGAGATTAACTTATGTTTGTTCAAAATATTATAGGATTGATTGTCTACGAGATTGGTTGATCACCTAAAAATTGGTATTAATAATTATTCAGAATGATAACTAACGTGGACATAATCACTTCATGATGGGGATGGAGCATTAACATATGTTGGTTACCCGTGATCCATGAACGACTAAAATTTGGTTGATCGTGATCCATAAACAACATAAATGAGTTAGTTGATTGTAATCCATAAACGACATAAGTTTGTTACCCATGATCCATAAACAACAAATTAATTCAATGGTAGTACCGCAGTATTCGTTAATCGCTAACCTCAAATGGAGGGCATAAATCCATTCACATATGATTTTTGGCTGATCATATGTCTTATCTGTTCATGTTATTAATGCATTCCATATGGTTGAATAAATAAATTGATTGAATGATTTGTTCTAAATGTCTTTATAGAAGTATTCAATCACTAAGCTAGTGTAGCTTATGCCCCTACAACTTTTTCTTATTGCAGTTTTCATATATTTGGCTAAGGCCAAGGCATCATACAGAGCATATGCAGGAAATAGGCGTTTCCTTTAGAAGTTTGTGTTCAAATTTGTGTAGACTTTCATAGGAAACTCTAATACTTACCGGATGACTATAAAAGACCACTTTTAAACTTAATATTCTTTTGTGGGGAATGCCCCTAGAATTTTTGTAATTGATTATGTGGACCCATGGTTTATATTCTGATACTTATAGTACGTCAAATTAAACTATTTATCCCTTTGGCTCATGTATTATTGTTGGTCCCAAAAAGACAACTCGAGAGGGGGGGGGGGGGGGGGGGGGGGGGGGGGGGGGGGGGGGGGAGGTTGTTGAATTGGTTTAAAAATTTACTTTTAAAAATTTTGAATAAATTTCACACCACTTGGTTATTCAACTAAAATGGCTTTGAAACTTTCTTAAAACTATAAACTTAACAAATAAAAACTTTGAACAATAATTTGGATCAAAATGATTTACTTAAGCTCACGAAAAATCAAATATCAATTCAAAACTTTTTACTCTCAGAAACCTTCTGACTAACTCTCTGATTAAGAAAATATAAGTGAGTTACTCTCTGATCAACCTTTTGAACATATATCACAGTTATGAACAACAAATAAAATTGCACGAATTTAAAGAGAGATAAGGGAGTAAAGAGTGCAAAGTTGAATTATAGAGGTTCCGCCTTGAGTGTCAATCCTCTCTTTCAGCTCCAAGCTAGGGTCTCGGTATTCCACACCGGTTGTGTTACACTATCCAATTAAATCAATAAAGTTACAAGATGTTCTTGCCAATTCTCTTTGGCTACAATTCACTCAGCTTGATTCTCCTAAGCAATCAATTTACTGAGCCTATTGGTAACTCTTAATCTCTCATTAAATGAATAAATCTAGATAAGAGGAAATAAAGTATGGGTCCTCAAAATTTTCGAACAAAAGAATAAATGGAATGATAGTAAATTTGCTCAAATCCAAAGGAAATTCGTGGCGCTTTGTTTTCTCTTGTTTTTCACATGTTTGTGCTTTTTTTTTTTTCTCTATCTTAGGTGGGTATACTTATCCTTGTATCTTCCAACGGCTAGGAAATCAATTGGATAAACTTTTCTCCTTATTTTGTGCATAATGTTAGCTCATCTTTTTCTTCAAAAAGCTGCAAATTTTGAATAACTTGAGATCTTGTTGTTGTTACCTCGAAATTCTTGCTCCAATGGATAAGTTTAAAATCTCCAACAACTTGTATAATTATCTTGAACTTGAAATTCGAATTTGAAATCACCGTTGTTGACATATTCCTTCATTTGGTACCGTTCATGCAACAAAAAGATCATGTTTTCCACAAATTTTGACTTCCTGATATAGACAAATAATCATCAGACAAGTTTCTTGCATATTTGGATCATGTCTTCCATATCCCAAATAAAAACTTGAATAAACTATTGAAAATGGAACCTTGTAAGTCACGTAGTTTTTCCCTGCTATCAAAACATAATTTTCTAAAAAAAGAACTTTAATCCAACGAAATTTGAATCCCCATGGATATTGAACCAACTTTGTGGAACACATTGAGTATATTACCAAAACATACTCAACATTAGAGATGGGTCTTCAAAATATCAAATCCATAAAGAAAATTTCAAATCTAGAGCTCACTGTTCCTGTTTAGTAACTTTTTTAAAAAAGTTGCAAGTCAACTTTTGACGGACCTTCTGATAGTTTAAAAAGCCAGCGGAGTACCTTCTAATTAACCTTATGACAGCTCATTTGTTCTTGAAATCTTTTCCAAACACTTTCTAAAGTATTCTTTACATAGAGCCTCTTTTGAAATCATTCTCTTAAGTCATTGTAAACCACTTTGATTATATTGAATCATTGCACACTTAATGAATATGTTAGTAATTACTTACTCCTTTTTGTTATCATCAAAATCATCATTTGAGAGAAACCAACAATTCTATTATTGTAAAGGTACGCCTTGCATCTGTACGAGACTTTGGAATGATTGTGGTATTAATTCCTAAGTCTTATATAGCATGTGGCGGACTGTTACGTTTAGGGTACCTTATGGGGCGTGACAAAAAAAAATCATCATAAGTTGTATAAAAACACTTTAAGTTTTGGCTTATGAGGAAAAATTAAGGGAATAGCTTGTTTTAGAGTCTTATTCTCATAATAACTGATGTGCTATAATTAGTAGTGAATTTTCAAAGCATCTATTCCAGCAAGCGTACTGGGCCTTCTATTGTAATATAGCATGAGTCAAGTGTCGATCCCACGGAGATCTATTAACTACTAAACAATTATCAACTACTACTAATATCTAGGCAATTGATCTTTTTAAGATGATTAGATTAAACTAACTTATCTAATTAATTATCTATATGAATGCAATGAGCTTTTAAAGAGAGGGATATGGTGGAAAAATGTGGAAAGGAGCAGAATCCACTTTAAACTATTGCCAATCAACTTGAAGTCATATTATAATGATAATTAGATTCATGAACATTCATAAGAAATTGTCAAGATTTAAAAACAGAGTTTAAAAACCTTTTACACAAAACAATTCAATAACTTCCGCTAAATAAATTATTAGTGGAATCAAAATTACAATTATAAACCTTCCGATTCTATAATTGACTAATACTTTATATTAACATCTCCTAATTCCTTAGTGAGAAATCAACATAAAACATTGCATTAATATTCATGGACAATTTCTAAATTAGATTAAACTCCGCCGCTTCCGCAATTGCAATTTAATCTCAATTTATGAATTCATATGAACCCTAATTTCCCTTCCAAGTTATTAGAATTCTTATACACCAAAAGCATGATGAATAATCAGAATTCAATATGAATATTTCATGATTCTAACTATCTTATAACATGGATTCAAAGATCATTTTAGCATGTTTAAAGCTTCATCAACTTCCCACAAAAAGAATTTAGCTACTCATGGATGATGATTCAAAAATCAGATAAGAAATTGCAAATGATTTCATTATGATCAAAATATTCAGATATATGAATTGCATAAAAGAAATAAGATTAGATATCACTAATTCAAAATACCAAAGCTTCACTTGCAACTTCTTGAATAACTTCAAATATCTCTTCAAAAATCTCTATGAAATGCCTAGTTCTAAGTATTCTAGAGCTACTTGAATTGTGGAATGGATGATTGGATGATTCTGAAAGTGAGGAGAAGACCCCCTATTTATAGGAAAAATTTCGTGCAAAACATTAAATGAACTTTGCTGTTTCAGATTGTACGCCGGCAGTTATGGATCCTACGCCGGGACTTACAGGCGGCGTATCTTGAAATTATCCTTTGCGCAGGCAGTGCACTGGCAGCCTTCAATATCAGTTACACATGTAGGCCGCTTCTACGTCGGCGGCTTAGATGTAGATCTAGCCGGCGTATATGGTCAGAAATGAAGCATTGGACTGATTTATAACGAACGCCGTCCCAAAGCCGGCGGCTTTCATGCCGGCGTAGACACTCCAACAGATTTGTCTCTTCAATTTCCTTCAAGCGTTGGACATCTTCATGTCGCTTCAAATCTATGATGTACGCTGGCTCAAAGCCGGCGGTTTAAGTGCCTGCTTATAATGTAACTGCTTCAAAGCTGGTGATGTTTCATTTCTGAGCTACTGGCCTTCATGTACGCTGGCTGCTTCATCTTCTACGCCGGCAGCTTTGAGGCGGCTTTGAATGTTGTGGAAATTTATGCTAGGCAAAGCTGGCAGTGCTGCAATGGCCTTGGATGTAAGCCGTCTAAACGCCGGCAGCTTTGAATGGTGAATTGCCGGCCTCGACTTCAATTTTTCCTATTTTTGATTCAAATTCTTTTGTTTTGGTTTCTTTATCCAAATTAGTCCTGAAACATAAAATTTAATCAAAACAAATATCCATTCTAGCTCTTTTGATCATTAAGATTTGTATAAAATATGATCTTATCAATAACTCTTTTCTAAATCCATAATTTTTTAATACATGGACCTTTGTTGGAAAAATCCTGTTATTTGTATTTCCTCAATTTCATAAAAGAAGAAAAGGATTTTTACTTCATAAAATTTAGTTTTTTAAGTTGCACCGATTTATTTGTAAGTGGATTTTTACTAGCCGAGTTGACTTTTAAACTTGACCTAAAAAAGTTTTTTGGTTTTTAGTGTTGTTAAAATATTGGTGATAATCTTATGAATAAGTTTCTAAGAAAATTTTATATAAAAAAAAATTATTAGCCTTAAGGTTTTATATGAAAAATTTATTTTGCTAGTTTGAAAAGGGATTAGAGATCTACTTTTAAAATTTGAAAAGGTCATAGTAACAAAACTAAAATCTATGATGAACTTGTTTAAAATTTTTGAAAAGAATCGTGTTAAAATATAAATCTAAGTTTTAATGGGAATTTTTCCTAAGTAACAAATATAGTTTTATTATAAAGAGTTTAATTTTTATTTTATTTATTAAAGAAAGAAATCTTTTTATTTTATTAAGACAACAGATGATCATGCATGAATATGATCTTTTAGTTAGGCACCATGAGCAAAAATAATTCATATAAAACATATAAGACATAGAAAATAAGCACATAATAATATCAAGTATTGGGAGGTCTTAACTTATATCAAGACTTCCCGGACTTAGACATGGGCAAGTCATTTAAGAAAATAAGAAAACAACTAAGAAAATCATGGGAGTCTTAGATTTATTGAAGACTCCCGGGACTTTGATTATCGCAAGTCAGAAAGAAAGAAGAAAAATTATTTTAATTTGATGATGACAAGTCTAAGATTAGAAATACTAGCTTTAATGAAATTACATGAAATAAATAAATTGCATAAGCATAAATGAAGGTTATGTTAGTGAGCTTATATGCTTTAAGAAATATATATACATAAATATATATCATAACATATAGAAGTTAGATTAGAAGCATTGATAATAGAACATAACAATACAATAAAATATTGTATGAAAAAGAACAAAACATGAACATATTGTTACGTCTTTGTTATACATGGGTTCAAGAAACACACACCATGGTCATGTTAAGTTACATGGCATGAAGAATGTTTAGAAACATTCACCTAAGGTTATGTGAAGGTGGAGGAGAAAGAAAGCTTTGGTAGTTGTATGGAGATGGTAATGGTATAGGAAGAAAAAAAGAGTTGGGAAGAAATTTTTTGGAAGAGAAAAATTAGAGAGTGAAGTTGAGAAATGGTTTTGGCATAGTTTTGTTATGGTAAAAGAAAAGTATATAAGAAGTGAACGAGGGAAGGGGTATTTATAGATAAATGTGGAGGGAATTTAGAGAAATAAAAATAAATGAAAAAGTAAATAAAATATGGGGGAGAGTGAAATAACCATGAAATTCTCAATTTATATTTTGTATGTGTGTTATTGAATTTATGCATGCTTTTGATATGTGATGAATATGATTTATTTTTATGATGAGTTATATGTTTTATTGTTGTGTTAAAATATTGAAATACTCTAGAATTTATTAAATATTTAGTTAAAAAAATTTTAAATTGCATTAACATGCATGAATTATGTTTGAAATGTGTTAAAATAAGTAGATAAATGCATGCATTTGGTTCAAGCTTTTAAACTACCATTAATGCCTTAAGACAACTTCAATAATTAGCCAAAAGTTAAGTCATTAACTCCTTAATCCTAAATGCCTCAAAAGTCAAACTAAGGGATATTATCAACCCCAAATAATGCAATTTTCGGCCAAAAATTTCCCAAAAAAAAAAAAGAAACCCTCTTTCAAAGCTCAAAACACTCTCTTATTCCTCCCAAAAGCTCTCTCATGGTAGTATATAGTTAAGCACTTCATTTTTCACCATTTCTACCCTAAAAGCTTGCTCAAGAATCATTAAACCAATGCCTAAAGCTCACTTGGTAAGTATGTTTTCTTGTTTTGAATTTATGCATGTGTGAAGTTCTTGATGATAGGGTTGAACTTGGATTTGTGTTTGATGATTCTTATGTTGTGATTGTTGTATGAGAACTGTTATGGGGATAGTGAAGTTAGTATATGTGTAGTTATGAGTTTAGAAGTGTTGGAAACACATGTGGTTGAATGACTATGATGATGAGTGTTGTGGATTTGAGGTTTGAAGTATGATTAGTGAATGATGTGGATGGTGGAGTGTTTGATGTTTAAATTTGAAGTTTATGTTGTTTGAATGTTATATTGATCATATAACAAGTTTTGGGAAACTTTGGAATGAATTAAAGAACTTTGAGAAGTGTAAAATGCATTTAAAGAACAAAGGATTTCATCATTTTCTCGTTCCAGTGTGCACAACCTTATACATGGGCGTGCACATGGCCGTGCAGGCCTTGAAATCCTTAAAAATTCATCTCGGGTCACTTTTTCATACCCAGCACGGCCTCGAGCACGGCCATGCACTCGGTCGTGAAGCCTTCCCCTGTTTCACAGCCTGTTTGTAATTCAACCATAACTTTTTCATCCGACCTTCGTTTGAGGTGATTTAAGTTGAGTTAGAAAGCTTAAAAAGAGGTCTAAAACTTTCATGTTTTAAGTTTTCACAAATTTTAAAAGTAACAATGCTTAAATTTTATTTCTTTTCAACTGATATACTTTCCAAACAAAGTTTAAAACTTATTGTTGGTTGTTAAAAGTTCTCTCAAGCTTGATAAATGATCATTTAAGTATTTGTTGAGTATTGTATGATAATATATGATATCTAAATGCTATGTGATGATGTTGTAATGATTTATTTGAATTTCTTTAGATGATTATACTTGAGATTTGATGAATATATATACTTGAACTAAGTATGAGTTTGTAATTACTTCTTTTTATAGTGATTGATCCCCTTTGGTTATTTCCATTGATTCTCGAGCTAGTACAGGTACGCAGTAACTTGCTTGTATGCTTGTTAGGATAGGCATACTTAAATTTGATATAAATTCCAACTGACTTAAGTATTGCTTGAATTGCTTATGTTTTCACCGTTGAATCCAGTCCGAGGAGCGGTAACTTATCATGATGCAATGATATGTTAGTGTAGGCGCTTAGGCCAATAGTCATGATGCAATGACTAAGCTCGGCGGATAATTGATAGGAAATGTAGTAACTGAGCAACATTTACTTATTCTTGAAAAGAAGTAGTATAATTTAATTCAATGTTTATGGGAGCATGTGAATTAATTTATATTATGGATTGAGTTAAGTGAAGTTGAGCAACGGCTATATAACCTATATGAGATTATTCTTTTTAGTGTAACGTTATCTAGGAGATATAGATATTCGGGCTATCTATATCAACCTCCTAAGCATCGTGAGCGTTACTCAGGATCCCTAGAATCCCATGGTTTGTCCTGGAGTTTGAATACTCCAATGATGATTTGATCAATGAATACTAAAGAAAGATAAATGAAATATTAGTGTTGCATTGCATTAGTCTAGGTATGATTATCACTACGCTTTTGGGTATTGTTGTTGTGTACTAGGCCTTTGGCTCACTGTTGCTATTTTTCAGGTGATGATGACTGTTATGATGATATGGGCTATGGGTCGGATTGGGAAAAATTTATGGATGAATGGGACGATTAGGAACTGAGTGCAAGATAGCAAGGAAGAAAGTTTTTGAACAAGTTGTTTGGTTTAAATACGTATTTTGTATTCTGAACAGAGGCTTGTTAGTTAAGCCTTGTTTGTATATAAAGACTTAAAGTCTAATTTTTCTCTTTTGTAAAAAACTTATGTAAGTTTTATCGTGTCATGGGCTTGACACCAAGTTGTAAATTATTTCCTTAAATGTTCTATATGAATAGATTACTCAGGTGATTAATCCTTTTGTAAAAAGTCTTGTATCATGTTGTAGTGGTTTTAAACAAACAATTCACATAAATTGTTAGATTTAGGATAACCTTACGTATGATATGAAAATATGATACGTGGTTAGGGACTTGACTTACTTAATCATAGGATTAGTAGGTCGGGTCTTTATAGAGAGAGAGAATGGTGGCTAGCCATTCGAAGGAGAGGAGAGAGAGAGTGATGAAAATTAATTAAAGCAAAGAAAAGTAAGTAAAGTGTTAGAGAAGTTAAGTAAAAAATAATATTAGTAATGTAAATGTAAGAAATAGGTTTATAGGTTGTAAGAAAAAGTAAAGATAGTGAAATAGTAATGAATAGTAGAAATAGTACTATGAATAGTAGACTAGATAATTAAAATACCACTCGTAAAAATAATACGCATAAAAATACAATATATGATATTTTTAGTTATCTAAAAATTGTAAAACTGGTATTTTTAAATCTTTGTATTATTCTGGATCTAACGATGTCATCGGAATATTTTTATTATTCCAACTCTCAGGACACGCTTTTCGAGAGCTAATCTCGTTGGGGTTTGAAACGCACTAAAATTTAACGAATATGATATTTTTAAACTTCCTTATATTATTACAAACTATTATACATAATTATCTCAACTTCGTTACTTAGGATTTAAAAGCGCAGGATTGCCAAATCTAAACACTAGGGTTTGTTATAAACTTGTGTTGACTTTTTAGGTTTCGATTTGACTTCTGGCTTTTTGATTTATTCATAAGATCATAAAATTTTGAGGTTTATGATCGTGTTATTTTTTTGTTTCAAAATGTATGTTTTGTTTTATTTTATTTTATTTTTATTATTTTTTGTGACTTGTTTAATATTTTTCAGTTCCTTGAATTGTTTAACCGAGTCTAAGGTTATGGGTTGATTCCGTTTGACTTTTAGTGGTAATTGGAATTTTTATTTTAAAATTTCCCATAGGGTTTAAGATTTTAGTATCTTGTCGTTGAGTGTTATTTTGGATATGTCATCATGATTTGCATGTTAGGGATAAGATAGATGATTTGGTTGGCGTATGGATATTGAATCAAACGATTGTTGGACTTTTCATTTTGTTTTGAGGATCCTCTTTTTCTCAAGGTTAAGAATTTTCACATTTGATCTTATTTAGAATTCGATTTTAACTTGGGTTGGTTTTCAGGGTCTTGGTTTTGGTATATTAATTCTAGGATTATTTTCTAAGAATTATGAAAATTTAGGGGTTTAAAGTCCAGGCTTAAGAGATGAAAAAAAGTGATTAGGAAATACGCAATTATATTTTCATTTAAAATGAAATAATGCCTTAAGTGGATGTTGAAACTGATTACTTGGGATTTAACCAAACTCATCGAAACTAGCCTACCTCCTAGAGTAGCAAAATTTCAATTTTAGCAAAACTCATCCCACCAAAGCAATTTATCTATAATTATCGATTGAAATAGTAGTTTGCTCACACCAAAATTACTACTCTAGTTAAAATTGTAAATTGAGCAATGTCAAGTGACCCAAATTTATAATTCTAATTGCATTAAGTGTGTGAGTTCACGAGTTTCATCAAAACATGCATATCCCTATGATAAATTTCTTCCAAAAACCTAAGATGTATTCATATGGATTATCGAACCTCTCCTGAGTATCTCTAATCCTAATCTATCTAATCAATATGGGTCTAATACTAGTTAAATAGATCATGAAAAACAATAATTAGATTCCCAAATAATCAAATATCAATATCAAAGGAAGTCAAACAATCCATTTCATCCAATCCATCAATGCATATTCATAAACATATTAAGTACAACATCTTAATAACACAATCAGGCAATAAACATAATAAAACAAGGGTTAGAAACACCTTAATAGAACTTTCATTCATCAAAGTCTTCAAAACCATAAACCTAATGAACGGACATTGCTTGATTGCATCCAAAACCTGGAAATTACCTTCAAGTGTTATTAGAACAATAGGGTTTTAGTGCCCCTTTACTAAACTATACATATTGCTATTTTTAAAGAAAAATAAAAATCAAGTTTGTTCTCTAGTTACTGCCCCTTTTCTATTATGTATACGACTTTTTTATTCTTTGCTCCTTCTGTTGACATGGGCTTTCCTAAAACAAATAAAAGATAGCCTAGGTTCATGTATTCCATCCCTCATGCCATAGTGTTTTTGCAAAAATAGATGTAAAGGTAGTATATTCTCTAGCCTTATCCCTACAAGATGCTTCCATACACATGCTGCTTAACAAGGAGGCTCGAATTTTCCATGAAACTTTCTACAAATAGCCACTATTAATTATATTTTAAGCCTTTCTTCTAGGATGTGGGCTTTCTTTTTTTTTTTTTTTTATTAATGTCCCAACAATTTTAAGTTCACTTACAGCCTACTAGCATTGCACTCTAGTTCAAGACACAGTTGATTTGCAAAGGAAGTTCAAATGTTGATCAGAAACACTCAAGTTGGTTTTGTGATCGAACAAACATGCGCTCCAAAGTTGGTCAAAGGTGCTTGTGAGCTCGACTGTAGCTTATGTTTGAGCGCTCAACTAAGCGCTCCGTTGGTTTTGCGTGCTGGAGTTGGTTGTGAGGATACCTTTTGTACTATTCTTATTTCACATGATCCAGGAACATCCATAACATTAGCATGATTCGGTTTGAGCAATAAATCCTGACTTGATATATCTTCATAATGAAAATAGAGTAGAAACATGAGTTGGCTTTTACAGTATCTATAGAATGAGCACTGTGAACTATCTGCTTCAAAAAGATAGTTGTAAGAAAGAAATGAGACTGAATATAGCAGAATGCAATAGCATCGAATAGCATAACTAATAGTTGAAATGGGATTGTCTCATTCCGCACGGCCTACACTTTGATGAGCACTGCGCAGTACACGTGACAGCTACTACGATATTATCATTTAGCTTAAGCACAAATTTCTGCCCGGGGAATAACAACGAAGAAATTCCTCCCTCACCTTTCTTTCCCCCCTCGACGAGGACTCGGAATAGAACTAGTAGGAGCGAGAAGTGGCTCGGTAGGGATGCTTAGGATTCAGTCCGTCCAAACGGGCATACTTTGACTCCCGCATGTGCAGGTTGCCATCCTGACGGTAGCAAAGAAAAAGATTCCTGATAAGACTACTCCTATCACCAAACGTTCAAACTCCCACTAAACACTAACATCGCAAATTAAATGAGGAAAATCGCACCCATCACTTATGTTTCATCAACGTGAGAGAGTTAACAAAGGTCTTCAGTCCGATCATCACCTCTTAAAAGCCCAAAGATACCCTATCGAGTTGAACCTCATTTGCTGCGTTGCACGAGCAATCCTCTTTCTTATATTAAGATATTAGTGTTGTCATGTGGTTGTTTTGTAGGTGCTTGATCAAGTGTGGCAGAGGCACTCCAGTTGAGGTTGATTATGGTATGTTGGAGCTAGTCTACTACTTCTTGGGTCATGTCATGTAAGTATGGAGCACTCCAAATCTGGCATATGGGCATTCTATTTTAGCTTCATAAACTACTGCTGATGTTTGCTTGTCGATGCTTGCTGCTAGAGGTGTTTAAGAGTTGTTGCTGGAGTTCTTGTTGCTACTATGAGAGATGATGGCTGCTGCTCTGTTGCTTGCCATAGTTGTGTTTTGTTGATGTAAACCCCGGTATTCTCAGTAGTTAAGTAAACCCCGGGAGTTGAAAAGTGAAACCCTAATCCAATCCAGTTTGAGTTTAGTGAGAGAAGCTTAGGAATCCTAAATCCGGCTTTCCTTCGGTTTCATAATAAGAGAAGTTTTATAAAGTATATGAATATGAATTATTGTTTTAAAGTATATTTTAAACCTTAGAAAGTTTTAAATTCAGGAATTTTTCAATTCCGGGCCTTCCCGAGCTAAATTACGGAAAAACGTGCCCTGGGACCAAAAACTTAGGAAAATATTCTTGAATAGTAATTAGAACCGAAATTTTATAAGGATTTCAAAAATATCAATTTTATAATTTTTCGGGCTATAAAAATTATAGTTATAGCCTTTTTCTCGTATTCTCGTTACAACCGGTAAAGTAGATGTCTTGTCTACTATTCACAAGTACAACCTACACTACACACTACCCATACCCTATTCTTACATCCTTACAACTACTCATTTCAATTTTCTTTTCCAAGAAATTTTGTTTCCTAATTAATGATTACATTTATTACATTTTTATTACTTAAATTACAAATTTTATCAAAAATTCAAATCCCTTTCTCTCTCCCACACATATGGTCAGCGCACCCCCTCCCCATTTCCCCTCTTTTTGTTTTATTTTGACTTCTTTTAATTCAACTAAACCCTAATTCATTCAATATATAAGCTCATTTTCTCTCTCTCTCTTCATTTTTACTCATTCAAAATTTCTTAAAGAAGAAAAACTCTCTCTTCTCTCCTCTAACATTGCCGTGACACCCTCTCACACACACACACCCCTCCACAAGCTTATTTCCTCTTCTTTTCTACTTCAAATCTCTATTGGTATGATGATTTCAAGCTTTATTCTTACTAAATCTTGTAATGGCAAGACTTTTCTTGTGTTTTTTCACATTTAATCCCAATGAGCATATGCTAGGGACATGAAAACACTTATACAAGAATATCAAGCCATCACAAGAAGTGGATCTAGTGTTTAAAAGAGTTTTTGTTGAGATAATGTTATGTTCATGCATGTAAAGTAGGGATCTTGCATAGAAATTTATGTTCATGCCATGAAACTCATGATTCATGCACCATATGTGGTAGATCTAAGTGTTAGACACTCATACATTCATTGATATTTATGTTCATGTGGTTGTTTTGAGCTTACATGCATTTATGATCATAAAAGCTTAGTCTTGCATGTATATAGATGTGTTAGATGGTAGATCTTCATGTATAGGAGGCAAGAAACTTGAAAAGAAAAGATTTTGGTTAGAAATGTATTATGGAAATTCGGATGATTTTGGAACCTATTTTAAAAACCACCAAAACCACTTTAAAACTCATATTTTTCATGAAAAATGGAAGGTATATGTAATAGGTATCCTTAAGGAATGATTTTTGTAAGTTTAAATGAGTTTAGGCATGAGTAATATGTAAAACAAGTAGTGAAGTTAGATGGAAAATTTTGAGATAGTGATTAATTGCTAAATTCGTATTTTGGGATAATGCCTACACAAACACTTAGTGTCCAAGCTCAAATTGCATGTTTTATGAGTTAAATGAAGTCTTAGGCAATAGATATAATAAAGCTTCAATTTTTGATGCATTAAACAAGTTTTCTCATAGGAAAAATGCAAGAAAAGAAAATTTCCAAAATTCGGATTTTTGTGAAAAGCTTGTTTAAAAACATATTTACCAAGTGAAAAATGTGGATTTTTATGCATAAATGAGGTCATGGATAGTATAGATGTTAAGAACTCATTTTTATTTAGATAACAAGTAAATCCAAGAATAAAATCCTAAAAACCCTAGGGAATGTAAAGTTGGAAAGAATAGCTTTTTAGAAGTGACCATTATGGAGTTTTATAATAATTAGGAGTTCATAAGAGTTCATTATCAAAAATCATCAAGACCATGCATATATTGAGCTCATTACATTCATACTAGGAATTCATTTATATACCATCTATACATGAATCATCAACTAGGAACATTTTTACCAAATGCGAAACAATTTTCAGAATCGAAACGTTACAGAACAGATCTGATCCCTCTGTTCCGTGACCTTAATGTTTTCAAAACTTAAAATAATATTAGAAATAGATATATCTTTCGAAGTAGATAGAGATCGATATAAAATTTGCGAAATTCCGAGTTAAAATGACCAAGTTATGGCCGTTTTAAGTTGGAACTTCCGTAAATAGCGAGAATTCTGATTTTGTATAGTTTAGATGCATAGCTTGAATTAGTTTAGTGATGAGATTCTTATTAGGTTGTTCTCATTTGGTAGGTGATCCCGAGCAAGACGATATCCTACCACCCGACTACTATTATTAAGAGACCGGCGTACCATGGCCGAGTGAGTATTACTTCCGCTCTCAATTATTGATTGTGATTGTATGTAGTGGCATTAGTTGTTTAGGCAAAGAAAAATGATTATGCATGAGGGGTATATGGGAATTATATACTTGTTGTTGTTGATATGTGAAGTTGAACTTAAGGAATATCGAAACCAGGTGTTAAGATGCTGCTTGTTTAGCGAGAATTTATATTGATTGTCTGCGAATAATTATTGGTCACCTAAAAGAATTGGATTAATCTATATTGGACCTCAATTATAATTGGACTCATTCATATCACGACAGGGATGGAGCATTAGCATTTGTTGGTTTTTTGTGACCCATAAAACGAATATGTTGGTTAATCGTGATCCATAAAACGAAATTGTTGGTTAATCGTGATCCATAAAACGAATTATTGTTCAGTTGACCGTGAGCTTAAATAGTGTCGTACCGCAGGATTCGTTAATCTGCTAACCCGGGATGGAGAGCAAGTCCATCCACATATGATTTCCAGTTGGTCATATGTTTGTTGAACTCATTTGCTTGATGCATACCATTTGTTTGAGTAATCACTTGCTTGATTGATTTGTCTTAATTGTGATATGGAAGTTTTCACTCACTAAGCTAGTTAGTTTATGCCCCTATAGTTTTTACTTGTTGTAGCATGAATTCTTTTGGCTTAGGCCAAGGCAGGTTACAGCTTAGGTACCGGAGCTAGGAATTTCTCTTAGAAGTTTATTTCGGTTTTGTTTAGACTTCCGTTGAAAACTAAAGGACTCTGGATGACTGTAATGGACTTAATATTATTTTACGGGGGAATGCCCCTTAGACTTTGTAAAGTATATATGTGTTTTGGTTTATTATCTATGGCTACTGAATGCCACATTAAACTTCTTAACTCCATTGATCGAGTATTCTATTATCGTAAATGGACGCTTTACGTCTATACAAAACTCCTGAAGGGCTTGGATAGAATTTCGAGAGTCTTATATAGTATGTGGCGGGCTGTTACGTTTAGGATACCCTATGGGGCGTGACAGTTGATCTTTGTTCTGGGTTGGCTTGGTGTGTTTTTGCTTTGCTGTGATGTTGTTTTGTGTTGATTGCTCTCAGCTGTGCGCAGAAGTGTGTAAGCGCTTGGTTAGTTATTGTGGTAGTTGTGTGTAAGAGCTGAGATACTTGATCTGATAGTATTGAGTGCTTGCTGCTAGAGTTAAGCTAGTTGCTTTGTTCTCAGCTATTGTTTTATGCTGTTGGTGTTTGGGGTGATGTTGTGTTGTTGCTACCATTAAGAAAAAAAAGAGCTACTATTATTGTGTTGTTGGAGTTTGGTTGATTTAGAATTTGTTCTTCTGTGGATTTCTTGTTAGAATTCTGTGATGGATAGTAACTGTCATGGTTAAGTGCTTGAGCTACTACTGTAATTCAATAAGTGCACTGCTCTACTAATCAACATAAACGTAATTGTAGCAGCTTGATTTTTTTGTCAACCAAGATAAACTTAGTTTCAATTCTGCTTCAAGCAAAGTTGCTTCATTTAGACTAATTTCAGTAACTCGTATTCTTAAGAAAGCATTGCCAACTATTTCCGACTTCAATATAACATAACATCCAAATAAATACAACCAATATCATTCAACTTGTAACTTTCCAACTTTTATGTTCAAACATGCTATTTTCTCAATTTAGAATATTATAAAAAGGGGTTGTCCTATACCATGATATGGTTGAAGCACAATTGAGTCAAATATATCACATTACTGATCCATATTTTGCATAATTTGTGCAATTTTTCCTAGAGTTTTGATTTCGTTCATTTTCGGCATGTTTCTTCTATACAACTCAAAGAAATATCATAATGGGGCTTGATTAATAGAGGAAGTGCAATTTTGCACCTTTATCAACATAGGACTAGACATCACTTTGGGTTAGGTCCAAAGCAGGACCCAACTTGCCCTAGCCATGCTAGATCTTCCATTAGCCCTATCTCGTCTAACGGACCCACAGTGGTCTCTATGTCTACTAGCTGAACCAGTGGACTGAGGGGTCCTTAAGAGTGCCTTTATAAAATAAAATAAAAAATTAATATGATTTTTTTATCAAAATAAAAATAAAAACAAATAATAAATAATAAATAATATATCAAAGTTAAAATAATAGAAAAGTTGAATAAAGTGAAAAACAATTAATGTTTGACTATTTTCCATGTGAATAGAAAATACTAATTATCAAACACATGTGATAAATATAATTTAAAACCACCATATCCCATATTTTATATAGAGTTCCACTAAGAGAGAAGTCTTACTTCTAAACAATGTGAGATTTTTTTTTTTTTTTTTTTTGTAGACTACTCTTTTAAAGTGTTATTCTAATCCCATGTTGCTTATATTTTAACATAACTAGAATGTGCTTGTCTATAAATAATTGCACATCCTTAATAGTATTATAAAAATATAGATTAAAGTGTAGTATATACTTAGACTATTTCAATATTTAAAATTTTAATTTACGTAATTTAAAGTTTTAATTTTTTTAATTTTTTATAAGTGGACGTGTAAATCCCCGAAATTTTGGATTCAAATTAAAGCTTAAACCCTAATTGGAAGTCAATCGGATTTCTAGAGTCAACAAACTTTAGTTTACCATAACCACTTAAGTCCGGCATCATCGTTTAAGAAACCCTAAGAAAGTAAGAAAAAGTTTAGTAAGTAGAATAGTTCGTAATTTTCCAAGGAAGCCTAAAAAGGTCAGTTTAGTAAAACCGAAACTCGTTTTGAACTCGATCCGACACAGTTCTTTAAAAACTTGTCCCGGGGCTCGGAATAGGAAAAATATTCCGAATATACCGCTAGACTTGTAAAAATATAAGATTTCAAAAAATATCAATTTCATGATTTTTCGGCAGCTAAAAATATCAGATATCGCATTTATACGCGTATTTTCTTACTACCGGTATTTAATTGTCATGTCTACTTTACATTACACTATTTACTACTATTCTACGCTATTCATCTATCTCTACTTTTTCTTACAACCTACTCTTACAACCCATACACCTATTTCTTACACATTTTCATTTCCAATACAATTTCACATCTTTCATTTCTTACTTTTAATTAATCAAAAGACAAAATAAATAATTTTTCTCTCTCTATTTCCTCCAAAATGCGCCGGTCCCCTCTCTTTTTCTTCCAAATTGTTTTAATTTTTATTTATTTAATCAACACAAATTATCGCCCATATTTTTCTATAAATACCCCCTCATACTTCCACTTCTTTCACACCACTTCTATATAAAAGTTACTATACTCAAATCTCTCTTAAAATTTCTCCAAGAAGTTTTCTCTAAGAAGTTCTCTCTAGTTAGTTCTTTTAGGTAATCTTTCTTCAAGATTTTTATATGTTCATCTACTTAGTATGAGCTTAGTGTGTGTTTTCTAAAACCATGAAGGTTAAGAAAGCAACAATGGGTTCATACTTTGTTTTTGTTCATAATCTAAATTCCTTTATGTTGCTTTATATTTATAACTATCTAATATATCCATATAGATATATATATATATATATATTATTATTTAGAGCATATAAGCTCATTGTCTTGCAATTTATTTACTTCCTTGTGATTTATTTAATTTCAAGTTGTTCTTAAGACTAGTCTCTCTAGTCTTAGACTTGTCCTCATCAAGTCAAAACATTTTCTTTTTCTTTTGAGACTAGTCAATTTTTAGTCCCGGGATACCTTGAATAAGCCAAGGTTCCAATACTTGATTTATTTCTTTAATTGCTTATTCTTTCAAGTTATTATGTTCTATTATATTTCCATAATTTTATGATTCATATTCATGCATGAACATAATGATTTTTATCTCAAATATATAAGGAAATATTTTCTTAAACTAAAAGACTCTTTTCTAAGAAATAGATGTAGAGATTAAGTTTCTTAAAAATTCATAAACATACCTAGAAACGATTTTTCTTAATAAACAAAAGGTTTTATAAAAATTTACTTTCTATCAAGTGCTAGAAATTCTTTTGGAATGATCACTAGAAGCAAAGATATTCTCTTGAGAAATAGTTATTACTTTTAAAAGTTATTGGAATCTAAGTTTAGAAAATAAAATCATTCTTTAGAAATTTAAAGCAATTGAATTTAGAGAAGGGAATACTCATTTCAACTAACTCAAAATTTTTTTCAAAATGAAAATAAATACTTCAAAAATTCTCAAGTTCAAAATCTTCCAAAACTTTACTTTTTCATAAATTGAGACAACTTCATTTATTTCATACATTTGTTATGATTCATTACATATATGTTTATACCTTTCAAAAAGCTTATAAAATATTTGGAAAATCTATTTCTTCAAGTGAGCTTTTGATAAAAGGAAGAATTCAAGTTTTTGGCAAATTCGTGGTAAATCTGGTCGTTGCCTTTTCGGGACCCAGATAACTTAGTTTTATGAAAATAAGTTTAGAAATGTGTAGATCTTTTCGAGTATATAGAAAATGGTATATTATACGCGAAATTCCGAGTTAAAATGAGTAAATCATGGCCATTTTAAGTTGGAATTTCCTCTTATACGATTTTACCGCGATTTTAAGAAAAGTTTAAGATCTTCAAGAATAGAAACTTCATGAAAGACTCATTTTGGGTATTTCATCTTGTTTAGGTGGAGAAGGACTCGAGATCGTTTTTTCGGAGGATTACTTCGATTAGGATCTCCCGACATGGAGTGAGTTATTCCTTTTACTAAGTTACATTTCCTTGTTTTGTGCTTGTAATTAGTAGCACTAGCAATTAAGAAAAAGATAAAATGGATAATTGTTGTGTGACTTGGTATTATGAATGATTGAATACAAGTTAAGAATATCAGAAGTTGGTTTGTGTCACGCCCCATAGGGTATCCTAAACGTAACAGCCCGCCACATACTATATAAGACTCTCGAAATCCCTATCCGAGCCCTTCGGGAGTCTTGTATAGATGTAAAGCGTCCCTTTACGACAATATAATACTCAATCAATGGAGTTAAGAAGTTTAATGTGGCATTCACTAGCCATAGATAATAAACCAAAACATATATATATATATATATATACATTACAAAAGTCTAAGGGGCATTCCCCTCGCAAAATAATATCAAGTCCATTACAGTCATCCAGAGTCCTTTAGTTTCCATCGGAAGTCTAAACAAAATCGAAGTAAACTTCTAAGGGAAACTCCTATCTCTGGTACCTGAGCTGTAGCTTGCCTAGGCCTAAGCCAAATGAACTCATGCTGCAACAAGTAAAAACTATGGGGGCATAAGCTAACTAGCTTAGTGAGTAAGGACTTCCATATCACAATTAAGACAATTCATTCAAACAAGTGATTATTCAAGCAAATGGTATGCATCAGACAAATGAGTTCAACAAACATATGACCAGCTGGAAATCATATGTGGATGGACTTGCACCCTCCATCCCGGGTTAGCAGATTAACAAATCTTGCGGTACGACGCTGTTTAAGCTCACGGTCAACTGAATAATAATTTTTTATGGATCACGATTAACCAACATATTCGTTTTATGGATCACGAAAAACCAACAATTTCATTTTATGGATCACGATTAACCAACATATTCTTTTTATGAGTCACGAAAAACCAACAAATGCTAATGCTCCATCCCATCGTGATATGCATGAGTTCAGTTATAATTAAGGTCAAATATGGATTATTCCAATTCTTTTCGGTGTCCAATAATTATTCGCAGACAATCAATGTAAATTCTAACTAAATAAGCAGTAGCTTAACACCCGGTTTCGATATTCCTTAAGTTCAACTTCACATATCAATAGCAGACAAGTATATAATTTCCATATGCCCCATCATGCATATCAAGTTTTATCTTTGCCTAAACAACTAATGCCACTATAAATACAATCACAATCAACAATTGAGAGCGGAAGTAGTACTCACTCGGCCATGGTTCGCCGGTCTTTTAGTAATAGTAGTCGGGTGGTAATGTATCGTCTTGCTCGGGGTCACCTACCAATTAAGAACAACCTAATAAGAATCTCATCACTAAACTAATTCAAGCTATGCATCTAAACTACACAAAATCGGAATTCTCTTTATTTGCGGAAGCTCCGACTTAAAACGGCCATAACTTGGTCATTTTAACTCGGAATTTCGCAAATTTTATATCGATCTCTATCTACTTCAAAAGATTTATCTATTTCTAGTATTATTTTCAAGTTTTGAAAACATTAAGGTCACGGAACAGTGGGATCAGATCTGTTCTGTAACTTTTCTAATTCCGAAAAATTGTTTCGCATTTGATAAAAATATTCCTAGTTGATGATTCATGTATAGATGGTATATAAATGAATTCCTAATATGAATATCATGTAATGAGCTCAATATATGCATGGTTTTGATGATATTTGATTATGAACTCTTATGAACTTCTAATTATTAAGAACTCTATGATGGTCACTCATAAAAGCTATTCTTTCCAACTTTATATTCCCTAGGGTTTTTATGATTTTATTCTTGGAATTTACTTGATATCTAAATAAAAATGAGTTCTCAATATCTATACTAATTATAACCTTCATTTATGCATAGAAATTCACATTTTTCATTTGGCAAATATGTTTTTAAACAAGCTTTTCAAAAAAATCCGAATTTTGAAAATTCCCTTTTCTTGCATTTTCTTTACGAGAAAACTTGTTTAATGCATCAAAATTGAAGCTTCACTATATCTATTGTCTAAGGACTCCATTTGACTCATAAAACATGCCATCTAAGCTTGGATACTAAGTGTTTATGTAGGCATCATCATAAAATACGAATTTGACTATTAATCACTATATCAATATTTTTCATTCTAACTCCACTACTTGTTTTACATTTTTCTCATGCCTAAACTCATCTAAACTTGTGAAAATCATTTCTTAAGGGTATCTATTACATATACCTTCCATTTTTTATGAAAGATATGAGTTTTAAAGTGGTTTTGGTGGTGTTTAAGGTAGGGTTCCAAAATCATCCGAATTTTCAACTAAGTATTTCTAACAAAATATTTTCCTTTTCAAGTTTCTTGTCTTCTATACATGTAGATCTACCATCTAACCTATCTATACATAGGCAAGGCTACATTTTTATGATCATCAATGCATGAAAATCAAAATAAACATAGGACATAAATGTAGATGAAGATATAAATGTCTAAACACTAGATCTACTAAATATAATGCATGAATCATGAGTTTCATGGCATGAACATAAATATCTATGCAATGTTCCTACTTTACATGCATGAACATCACATTATCTCATCAAAACTCCTTTAAACTCTAGATCCACTTCTTGTGATGGCTTGTTATTCTTGTATAAGTGTTTTCATGTCCCTAGCATTTGATCATTGGGATTAAATGTGGAAAACACACAAGAATAGCTTTGCCATTACAAGATTTGGGAAGAATAAAGCT
This sequence comes from Combretum micranthum, assembly GCA_024138025.1. NCBI lineage: Eukaryota > Viridiplantae > Streptophyta > Magnoliopsida > Myrtales > Combretaceae > Combretum > Combretum micranthum. Next base: position 50,802 of record JAMXBD010001847.1, on the reverse strand, counting down.
TGAAATCATCACTTTAATGGAGATTTAGAGATGAAAAGAAGAGAAAAATAAATTTGTGAGTGCGTGTGTGCATATGTGTGGGTACGGCACAAGCTAGAGGAGAGAAGAGAGGATTTCAACCTTGTAATTTTTTTGGAAGAGTGAAAATGAGAGAGAGAGAGAAAAAGGAGCTTATATATGAATAGATTAGGTTTTTAATTAATAAAAATAGCAAAATAAAACAAATGAGGGAAAAAGGGGGAGGGGGCGCCGGCCAAGAGGGATGAGTGAGAGAGAGAGTTTGAATTTTGACAAATTTGTATTTTATGTAATTAAAATGTAATAATTAAATAGAAAACAAAAATTCTTGGAAAAGAAAATTGTAATGAGTAGTTGTAAGGATGTAAGAATAGGGCATGGGTAGTGTGTAGTGTAGGTTGTACTTGTGAATAGTAGATAAGACATCTACTTTAACGGTTGTAACGAAAACACGGGAAAAAGGTTATAACTGTAATTTTTATAGCCCGGAAAATTATAAAATTGATATTTTTGAATCCTTATAAAATTACGGTTCTAATGAATATTCCGGAATTTTTCTGAGTTCATGGTCCCGGGCACGCTTTTCCGTAATTGAGCTCGGAAGGCCCGAATTGAAAAATTCCGAATTTAAAACTTTCAAAGGTCTAAAATATACTTTAGAACAATAATTCATATTCATTTACTTTATAAAACTTCTTTTATTATGAAACCAAAGGAAAGCCGGATTTAGGGTTCTTAAGCTTCTCTCACTAGACTTAAACTGAACAGGATTAGGGTTTCGCTTTTCAACTCCCGGGGTTTTCTTAACTTCTGAGAATACCGGGATTTACAGTTTGAAAATAAATTGTGATTCTTGTATTGATATGATGAAAATTGTGTTGATCGCCTTTAACTTGAACTAAACATCTTTGGTTAAATTTATATTGGAATCAATTCATGCATATCGTACACATGAGTCACATTTGTTTCACTACTATTCTTCGTGTGGGGAAACGAGGAAATGGTAGTGGTGGCTGGTAAGAGCCGGAAAGTTTACATGGGCTAGTAGGAGCCAGAAAGTCTATAGGGCAAGCAGGAGCCAGTAAATCTGCAGATATTGATGGTCGTATGGGCCTGTAACCTCCTAACTCTTGTCATGGAAGGCGTAAAATCCTTGCTACACTTGATTTCCGGTTAATCATGTGTATCTTGTTTGTTCATATGATTGGGGCATTCCCATATGTTTGATTTAAAATACTTGTATGAATTATGGAAATGTCTTATAGATGGAATTATCTCACTAAGCTAGTTTTGCTTATACCCTTATAGCTTTTTGTTACAGTACGATTACTTTTGGTTGGCCCCAAAGAGCCCCGTATGCTAGGTACGAGTATAAGCTACTAGGAGTTTTTGGGAGAAGCTTTATGTATTTAAGTTTTGAACATAGGCTTCTAGGAAAATCTCTATAGTAGGCTTATGTTATAGTTGTTATTATTTTGGAAGACCATTAAAGTGGGGGAATGCCCCTAAGATGATGTAAAGATATTATTATGGAAATCTTATGATTATTTATATAAGTTCTTGCTTGCTATTTATTATCTACTTAAATGTAATACCCCTGTGAGTCTCCTACTATCTTGGGAGCACGTCTTGCATGTGATATCGAACCTCTTGCGTGACTAAGGTTGTCATTCATTAGCTTTAATATTATATGCGGTGGACTGCCACGTTTAGGGTACCCTTCGAGGCGTGACAGAACGGGTGTCCAATGTTTAATTTTTTTTTCCAACAATTACTTTTAAGTTATCTTTCTATATTCGTTGTGAGCCTCTTTAAAAGAAATATCCAAAATGCACCATCACAATGATTAAATAAAATAAATAACAATTAATGTTTAAACTACTTTCCATGGAAATAAAAGAACTTTAATTATCTATTCACAATATTTAATGCATTGTTGGTAATAACACACGTGATAAATACAATTCAAAGCCACAATGTCTAATGCTTTATATAAAGTTCTTCTAAGAGAACAATTTCACATCTAAATTATGTCAAACTTCTTTTTGTTTTGTAAACTCTACTATTTTAGAGTTACTCTGGTCTCATATTACTAATATTTCAACATAATAAGGATGTTCTTGTATATAAATTATTGGACATCCTTGATAGTATTAAATCAATACGGACTATAGAGTAGTACATTCTCAAACCCATTTTACATATTAAATGTTTAAAATTAATTATTTTTATTTAAGAATTTTTTAATTTTTTTTAAATAAGGGACAGGTTGGAACTATCTCGACTTGCCCCGTGACCTAGCTGGTCCATAGGTTGGACTTGCCTCGTCCCCTATATGGGGTGGTTTTGGGTCTTGAAAATTCAAAGTCGAACCTGGTGGGTCGGGTCCTCACCCAAAGGAGATGTCTATATAGGAGAGTGGCTATTGGCTTTGAGCTATAGTACATTTATTCATGATAAGTATGACATCAGTCTTGCTCAAATCGTTAGGATGATTTTACGATTGAAATCTATACCAAGTGTTAATAAATATTTAGTCACTCATCCTCATTTCTAACTGTGGAGAGAGGAAAAAAATAACATTCTATAAAAGGAGGCTCTGTAGCTATTAAGGATCAAATTAGCATGTCAAATGACTCTCATTCCAATTGTTTAAGAACTATAAGGTTAAGACACGAGGTTGTTAAGCTTCACACTCAGCCTATAGAAATCCACTTGAATATAAAAGTTCAAAGATGTTTACAAGGCTAAATAAAGTTTAGGTCCACAATCTCCGACCATATAAACCTACCAATAACAAAACAATACTATATAAATGTTAATTGGCAACAACACTTTAGATCATGTTGTCTCACCAAAGGTGTGCCCTTGTTGTTCTTCTTCTACGTTTAGTTTTTGAGCTACTAGCTTAGCTTCAAGAAAGAACGATTAGAAAGAAGAAGATGAAGTGGATGAAGGTAATCTATTTCAGCCCGCCTTCTCCCTTTCTCTTCTAATTATTTATATGTTGTGGTATATTGTTGTAAACTTAACAACTAAGCTTAACTGAATTAAGTTATTATGTTATTTCCAATTCTTTAAGATACGTTCTAATATGCTTAAGTCTAATTTGACTCACTAGTCTCTCCAGTACTTATCATGTAATTTGATAAATGCCTTTGCTTACTCCTTTCTCTAATACTTCGCCTTATGTTCATAATATTTTGCCCCTCGATGGAAATAACACCTTGTCTGCAAGGTAAAAAGTAGGGTATTCCTTCTTGAATATGTCCAAATCCATTCAATTTCATCTTCAGCTAAAAAATATTCCTTCTATAATAAGACTTGTGGAATAAACTTGTTTTGCCTCAAAATAGTTCTTCAATTAGGAATAGCTAAAGATGAAACGATCATATAATTATCTAATGAATCAATAGGCAAATTAACACTATTAGAACATCACCATGAGCTTTCTTAAGAATAGAAACATGAAAAACTAGATGAATTTTACATCCAATGAGTGACTTCAGTTGATAATGTCATGGTATGAGAGTTGAGGGCTTGGTGGGAGTGTTTAATTTAGGTGTATAGTGTTGTGAGTGGTATTAACAGGGTTTAACTTCCCATGGACAAACTGGTTGGGAGCTGATGCCTCTCTCCTGATGAAGCCATGGCAGGCTAAAACTAGTTGGAACAATTGAGCTTCCCAAATTTATGGAACTCAATTGCAAGGCTAGCAGGTTGTTCCTAATAGGGTAGATAGGTTCGAAACCAATCAAGGAAAATCTAAGAAGGAAAGGATGGCATGCCATCTAGAATAAGAATAAACAATGATATGAGGGATGGTCGAGCCTTGCGTAGGCACTTAAAAAGGGGAGAACCCCCCATCTTATGACAATTGGTGTAAGAGCTAAAGTTCCTAGCTCCATTAGGCCACTCATGTTACCCAATGTGCTTAATGAGTTGGTAGTTCTTGCTGTTAAGTTAGCTTATGTGGATGATGCTTAAGAGGAGAGACCACTAGAGGGAGGACATTGTTGCCAAAAGGTAACTATGTCGTGAGTCATGATTGAAGTAAAAACCTACCTTAATCTTGTTGTCAATTTAGCTCTTATGGATGGAATTCAAGAGGAGTAGCCATCGGAAGAGGGATATCATTGTAAGAGGTTATGTAAGCCCCGGTTTTCCTAGTAGTCAAGTAAACTTCAGAAACAGAAAAGCAAAACCCTAAATCGGTCTAGTTTAGACTTAGTGAGAGAAGCTTAGAAACCCTAGATCCGGCTTTCCTTCGGTTTCATATCAAAAGAAGTTTTATACAATAAATTAATGTGAATTATTGTTTTAAAGTATATTTCAAACCTTAGCAAGTTTTAATTTCAGAAAAATTTCTATTCCGGGCCTTTCCGAGATCCATTATGGAAAAGCGAGCCTTGGGACTAGAAACTTAGAAAAATATTTCGGAATATTCATTAGAACCGAAATTTTATAAGGATTTCAAAAATATAAGTTTTATAATTTTCCGGGCTATAAAAATTACAGTTATAGCCTTTTCCCGTATTTTTTTTATTACCGGTAAAATAGATGTCTTGTCTACTATTTACCACTATTCACAAGTACAACCTACACTATACACTACCCATGCCCTAGTCTTACATCCTTACAACTACTCATTATATTTTCTTTTCCAAGACAATTTTGTTTCTTACTAAATTATTACATTTATTACATTTTATTACACAATTTACAAATTCAGATAAAATTAAGTCACTCTCTCTCTTCCTCACATGATGGCCGGTGCATGAACCCCTTCTTTTGCCTCCAAATTGATTTATTTTATCTCTTTTATTACTTAAAACAAACCTAATTCACTTAATATAAATAATCCTTAACTTTATCTCTCCTTCATTTTCATTTCATTTGCTAAAAAAATCACAAAACTCTCTCTTCTTCTCCCTCTCCTTGCCGTGAACCCCAACCCCCCCTCACACACACACACAAAAGTTTCATTTCTTCATCAAATCTCTCCTTAGGTGATGATTTTTAGCTTTACTACTACTTAATCTTGTAATGGCAAGATTATTCATGTGTGTTTTTACTTTAATTCCCCATGAGCAAATGCTAGGAATAAGAAAACACTAATACATGAATATCAAGCTATCACAATAGTAGATCTTGTGTTTGATAAGCTTTTGTTGAAATAGTATTATGTTAATGCATGTAAAAGTAGAGATCTTGCATAGAAAATATGTGTTCATGCTTTTAAACTCTTTTTCATGCACTAAAAGTAGTAGATCTAGCACTTAGACACTCATGTTTTTCTTGACATTCATGTTCATATGGATATTTTGTGTTTTCATGCATTAATGTTCATAAAGGCTTAGTCTTGTATATACAAATGTGATAGTTGGTAGATCTTTATGGAGATGAGACAAAGAACTTAAAAAGAAAAGGTTTTTGTTAGAAATGTTCAAAAGAAAATTCGTATGATTTTCAAAACTTATTTTAAAAACCCTTGTAACCACCTTGAAACTCATATTTTATATGAAAAATGAAGGGTATAAGTAACAGGTATCATTAAGTAATGATTTTTATAAGTTGAAATGAGTTTGGATATGAGTAATGTGTAAAACAAGTAGTGGAATCAATATAGAAAATTTTGAGTTAGTATTCAACTTGTAAAATTCGTAACTTTGGATGATGCCTATGTAAACACCTAGTATTCAACCTCAAAATGAATGTTTTATGCGTTAAATGAAGTCCTTAGGTAATGGATATAGTAAAGCCTTAAATTTTGATGCATTATGCAAGTTTTCTCAAAGGAATCATTCAAGAAATGGATTTTCTAAAATTCGGATTTTTGAGAAAAGCCTATTTAAAAACATACTTGCAAAGTGAAAAATGTAAGTTTTTATGTGGAAATGAAGGTCTTAGATAGTATAGATGATGAAGACTCAATTTCAATTAAGATAACTAGGAATTTCTAAAATTGAAACCCCAAAACATTAGTGAGATATCCAAGTTGGAAAAAAATGGATTTTCAAGAAGAGATTGTTGGAGTCTTGTGAGATTTAAGAATTCTCAAAGTTTCATTATAAAAAATAATCAAGATCATGCATACATTGGACTCATCACATTTCATTCATGTTAGGAACTCATTCATATTTTATATACATGAACCATCAACTAGATACATTTTAAACAAGTGCAAAACAATTTTTCGGAAATGGAAAAGGTTACTGATCAAATCTGATCCCTCTGTTCTATGATCTAAATGTTTTCAAAACTTAAAAATAATATTGGAAATAGATAGATCTTTCGAAGTAGATAGAAATCGATATAAAATTTACAAAATTCCGAGTTAAAATGACCAAGTTATGGCCGTTTTAAGTTGGAACTTCCGTAAATAGCGAGATTCATGATTTTGTTTAGTTTTGATACATAGTTTGGACTAGTTAAGTGATGAAGTTCTCATTAGGGTATTCTTATTTGGTAGGCGATCCCGAGACCGATGAATCCCTACCACCCGATTATTACTACTAAGAGACCGGCGTACCATGGCCGAGTGAGTATCACTTCCAATTTCAATTATTGCTTGTGATTGTAATGATAGATGCACTAGTTACTTAGCAAAGAAAAAAATGAATATGCATGATGGGGTTAATTGGGAATTATATTTTTCTGCTGTTGTTATGTGAAGTTGAATTTAAGGAATATCGAAGCTGGGTAATAATTCATTGCTTGTATAGAGAGGAGCTAGAATTGATTGTTTGCGAGTATTGCTTCATCACTTAAAAGAATTGGCATAATTGATTATTAGACATCAAAGATAAACTTGAACTCATTCATATCACGATAGGGATAGAGCATTAGCATTTGTTGGTTTTTCGTGATCCATAAAACGAATATAGCTGGTTAATCGTGATCCATAAAACGAATATGAGTTGGTTAATCGTGATCCATAAAACGAATATATATTAGTTAATCGTGATCCATAAAACGAATATATAACTTCGTTAACCGTGAGCCTAAACGACGTCGTACTGCATGATTCGTTAATCTGCTAACCCCGGATGGAGGGCACAAGTCCATCCACATATGATTTTCGGCTGGTCATATGTTTGTTGAATTCACGTGTTTGATGCATTTCATTTGACTGATTAATCACTTGCTTGATTGTTATGTTTTAATTGCGATATGGAAGTTCTCACTCACTAAGCCAGTGTAGCTTACGCTCTTATAGTTTTTACTTGTTGCAGCACGAGTTCATTTGGCTTAAGCCAAGGCAGGCTACAGCTCAAGTACAGGAGCTAGGAGTTTCCTATAGAAGTTGTATTCAGTTTTGTTTAGACTTCCACAGGAAACTAAAAGACTCTGGATGACTGTAATGGACCTTTAATATTCTTTTACGGGGGAATGCCCCTTAGACTTTGTAACTTTTATATATGCGTTTTGATTTATCATCTAATGCTATCAAATGCCGTATTAAACTTCTTAACTCCATTGAATAGAGTATTCTATTGTCGTAAAGGGATGCCTTATATGGCATATGGCGGATTGTTACGTTTCGGATACCCCTCTGGGGCATGATAGGCTAGCTGTGTCATGAGTTAGGGTTGAAGCAAGAATATGACGATGAACTTTATTGAGTAAACCCTTCTATTGGGCAACTTAGCAAGAGGCAATCTCGGAAGATAGAGGAATAGGTAAGGGTGAGAAGATGCCTATGGAAGCCTAAAGTCCTAATGGTATGATCTTGGGTAGGGTTAACAACGAGTGGAGAAGGGTTAGTGTTCTTGAGGGAGTGTGTAGTGGCAGCAGATTTGCTTCATGATGAAGGCGTCATGAATTCAAAAAGGGGACAATATCACAGTTCGAGAGTTGAAGGCTTGGTGAGAGTGTTTAACTTGGGTAGATAGTGTTGTGAATGGCATTAATACGATGGTTTGTTTGGGGATTAGGTTTACTCTAAAAGCAAGTTTAGCCTTTGTGAACAAACTAGTCGGGAGATGTCACACCCCAAAGGATATCATAAACGTGACAGCCCGCCATACTCAATATTAAGGCTTAAGTGTGACAACCTTAGTCATCCCAAAAGTCTCGATATTGAGTGTAAGGCATACATTCACGAACATGGAGGACCAAACTTTGGATCAAGCCGTTTAAGCAATTATACATAATAGCAATTAAGAAGGTAAATCATAACAATATAACCAAGTTTTAAAAAAATGTGAGAGTCTTACAAACCTTAAGGGGCATTCCCTTATTAAAAACAACTAAGTCTAACAGAGTCCATCTTCAAAATAAATACATTTTTGAGTTTTACATGGAACTTTATATCTACTTCTAGCTCTTGATTTCTATCAAAAAGCTCTTGACTTCAAAGGTCTTACCTGGTTAAAATATCTCTTGAGCTTCAACCAAAGGTATAAGTACTGCAATAGATATCTAAGAGGGTATAAACTACACTCTTAGTGAGAATTATTTCCAACAATTAAACACTCAACAACTAATAATCAAAATAAGTTAATTTAAACAACCATATGAGATGCACAAGTACGTGAGCAAATAATACATGTGATTTTCTGGGAATCATATGTTGAATGGAGTTACCCCTCTATTTAGGGTTAGGTGTTCTAGGATGTATAGACCGATTTTCACAAATATGATATCTTTGTAGTTTTTGTTTAGGCCACTACCTAGCTGCAAAAATATAATTCCTTTCTTTGTAGTTTTCATTCAAGCTATTGCCCAGCTGCAAAATATAGTTTATTAAGGTGTTTATGCACCGTAATTTAATTCGGGCGACCCTTTGCCATTGTGTAGATCTTACGGGCTCTATGAACCTCCTTACTATGCCTTTGTCCCATTAAAGATATAGTAATAAATGAAATGAACTCACCTAATGGTATGCATGAATCAATCTCGTTAAATACTCATGGCATGATTAAATAAATTACGGGTGATCATAGAATTTGTAGACAATCATTCCTATACTAGATCAAATATTTCGTATAAACAATTTCTGCCTCGATATACTTAATCATAATTTCAACCATATATGTAAAGCACATGCACTTTTCCATTTTTATCTTTTCCTAATTCTAATACCACTAATTTACAGGCAAAAGCATAAGTGTAAAAATGTAAAAAATCACTCAGCCATTTGAGCGAAAACTTCTAGTCAAAATAGTCCTTGAGCTACGGGAACTCGGTCTTCACGTCACCTATACAAGAGAAATACCCAAAATGAGTTCTTCTTGGAAGTTCTAATTAAACTTACTAATTCTATTTCACTAAGTTCATCAAAAACCATATAGAGTAAAATTCCAACTTAAACGGCCATAACTTACTCATTTTAACTCGGAATTTCGCATATTATATACCGTTTTTCTACATACTCAAAGAGATTTATTTTTTTCTAAGGTTATTTTTGTCATAAAAAGTCTTTTGGGCCGTGAAATAGATCGGCACAGATTCACTATGAAAATCTCAGCCCTTAAAACAAAAATTTTCTAAACTTTTCTTCATCCAAAAATCTTTTAGCAAAAATATAAATATTTATATGATTAAAATATCCCTTGAATAAATAATATATATATATATATATATAGACTCATATTGTTATGCAAAATTTTAATGGTGTTATCTCAACAATTATTTTTCATAAAACAATTTGTCTTGTGTTGAAAACTTGAACTTTAACAATTTCTCTTTAAGTGTTTTTGAAAAAACATTATAAATTCTTAGGTTATTATAAATGAGTATTTTCTTATAAATTTTATTTTCTAATTTCTTTTCTAACATAAATTAATTTTTCTTAACTTTGGTCTTTTAGGATATCTACAAATTTTACCTCTAGTGATGAAAATGAAGTTCCCAAAATTTTTCCTAAGTTATTGATAGTCTTTAATAATTTGAGTTGAATTACATATATATTTTTTCCTTTTAAAGGGTTTTGATTGAAGATAATAAATAGGTCTTTTCCTCTTTTATTTTCATTTCCTAATTTCTTTAAAGATAAAATTTATTTCTAAAAACTTTGTCTTTTAAGTTCTTTGCATTTTTTTTTTTTTTATACTTGGAAGAAACGCTTCCAACATTTTTCTTAAGTTGTTGATAATATCTATTGTTTTTTTAGCTTATCATGTTTATATTATTCTATTTCTTTGAAAATGAGTTTATCATTTAGAACCTTGGTAACCTTTTATTTTTTGAAGTAGATTTATAATACTAATGGGTTGATTCTTATCTTAATTTTGAAAACTAGTCTAGTTCTTGGTTTTTACTATGGAGTCGGTAAAAAATCCTATAAGTAAGCTTTTAAAGAAAAGTTTACTTATCAAAGAATTATTAACACTAAGTTTTAATAAACTTCATGTTACTTATCATGAAAAGATAGTGTTTATTTCCTTAGTTAATTTCTTTAATAAAATCGTCTTTTTGTCTTTTAAGAAATTTCATGATAAGTTTGAAAAGAAGTTGTTAAAATAATTTTCCTATGTGTTTGATGAAAAAAATCTTTATTTGGTGATAAAGTTATATATTAAAAGAGTTAGGTTCCACTTTTCTTTATTAAAGAAAATTCCTCTTTATTTTTGTTTAGACAATATCATTATAATGATACACGCATATGATTATGTAGTATGAAAAAGACTAGAATAGCATATAATAATATATGGAAGATATAAGAAGCAATAATAAGCAAAATAATAAGGTCAAGTATTTGGAACCTTAGCTTCATCAAGGTATCCTAGGACTAAGAATAGACTAGTCCCAAAAGAAAAATAAAAATAAAAATAAAGAAAAGAAAAAGCATAATAAAAGCAATAATAATAAGAATAAGAGCATGTTAGTGATAGTTAGTGAGCATTTAGGCTCTAAGAAATATATAGTTATACATATATTTAATAATATATATACAAAGTTAGATTAGAAGCATAATAACAATAATAACAACATTATATCATAATATAACAAAATAACACAATGAAAATTCTTGGCATATGTAAGAACAAAACATGAATATGTTGTTGCTTCCATAACTCACATGAGCTTTAAGAAACAACACCATGGTCATGTTAAGTGACATGACATGACATGACATGGAAAAAAATAAATGTAGAAAAATTTTACCTACGGTGTGTATTTGTTGAAGAAAGAATTGTTATGTGAAAATAGATGTGTGAAAAAAGTGGAGGAAGAGGGGGTATTCATAGTTGAAGATGGAGGGAAATTGAGTGTAATAAAATAAAATGAAAAAGAAAATTAAATAGATAGGACAAGGGGGAGGGGGCAATGGTTTTGGTAGAAAAAGGGGGGGAGAAATTATTTAATTTTTATTTTGTAAAAAAAAAGTAAGTAATATGTAAGATATGATGTGATATAAGATGTATGGGGAAGGTAAAAAGTAAGAAAATAAATGTATAGGTAGTAAGAAAAAGTAGAGATAGATGAATAGTAGAATTGGACAATGAATAGTAAATAAGACTAATAATTTACTGATAGTAAAGAAAATATGCATATAAATGCGATATCTAATATTTTAGCTACCAAAAAAATTATAAAATTGATATTTTTGAATTTCCCATATTATTACGAATGTAATAGTATCATCGGAATGTTTTTACTGTTCAATGTATCGGGGCATGGTTTTCAAAAATTGATCTTGTTTGGTCCGAAACACACTGAAAATTTACGAATTTGATATTTTTAAGCTTCTCCATATTATTATGAACTATTATCCACAATTATCTCAATTCCTTTGTTTAGGGTTTAAAAGCGCAGGATTATTGCATCTAAACTCTAGAGTTTGATATAGGTTTTGTTGACTTTTGGGTTTGTAGTTGACTTCTGATTATAAGATTTGAACTTAAGACTTGGCATAAAATCTAGGGGTTTACAGGAGGTGATGTCACTCTCCTAATGAGGCTATGATAGACCAAAACTAGTTGGAACAATTTAGCTTACCAAACTTATGGAGGATTGTCGTAAAGCTAAGAGGGCACTTCTAATGGGGTAGATGGGCTTGAAACAAACTTAGGAAAATCCAGGAAGGGAAAGCTAGCTCACAATTCAAAATAACAGTAAACGATGATATAAGGGATGGTCAGCACTATATAGATACTCGGGGGGGGAGAACCCCTCATCTTGTGATAGATATGCTACAAGTCCCACTTTAGCTACAATTCGATATGGACCATAAAACTGTCTAGCCAAATTCGTCCAACTGACAATTAGGCTAAGCTAGATTGTTGGTATGGTTGAAGCCTGGCATAGACAAAGTCTCTAACATCAAATGATCTATCTGTCCAATGTTGATTATCGAAAATATTCATACGAAGCTAAGCTTGAGCTAAGTTATCTCTTAGATTCTTCAGTATAACATCTCTTGCTCTTAGCTCTTGAACCATACCTTCATTCAATGTGGCTTCAACTATCACGTCCCAAGGGGTACCTTTTGTTATGCCCTAACGGGTACCCTAAACGTAACAGTCTGTCACATGCCATATAAGACTGACAAATCACTACCAAGTCCTTCGGGAGTCTTGTATAGATGTAAGGCGTCCCTTTACGACAATAGAATACTTGAACCAATGGAGTTAAAGAGTTTAATTTGGCATTCAATAGTATTAGAAAATAAATCAAAAACACTATGTATTTAGTTACAAAATCTAAGGGGTATTTCCTCACAAAAGAATATTAATTACAGATCTATTATAGTCATCCAAGTCTCTGGTTTCCTACGAAAGTCTAAACAAATCTGAATACAACTTACAGAGGAAACACCTAGTTCCTGTACCTGAGCTGTTAGGTTATCTCGGTATAAGCCATATGAATTCGTGTTGCAACAAATAAAAAATGTAGGGACGTAAGCTACACTAGCTTAGTGAGTGAGAACTTCCAAGATTATAATTATAACACATCAATCAAACAAGTGATTAATCAGACAAGTGTATGCATCAAACATATGACCAACCGAAATCATATGTAGATGGACTTGTTCTCTCCATCCCGGGTTAGCAGATTAACGAATACTACGATATACTCAATATGCCGTTTAGGATCACGATCAACCAATATATAAATTCGTTTGTGGATCATGATTAACCAACTCATTAATTCGTTTATGGATTACGATTAACCAACTTTTAAACTGTTTAGGATCACGAACAACCAACCAATGCTAATATTCCATCCCCATTTATGATATGAATGAGTCCATATTTATATTCAATTCTAAATATTCAATCATACCAATTCTTTAAGTGATCAATCAATAATCACGGACAATCAATCCTAAATCATCTACACAAGCAATAGTTAATCACCCAGTTTCGATATTCTTATATTCCATTTCTCATATCAATGACAACCAAACAAATTTCCCATTCATCCCCATCATGTATATCCATTTTATCTTGACCAAATATCTAATACAACTATCATTACAACCACATACAATAATTGAAATTGGAAGTGGTACTCACTCGGCCATGGATCACTGGTCTTTTAGTAATAATAATCTGGTGGTAGAGAATCATCGTTTTGGGGTCACCTAAAAAGGAAGAAATACCCTAATAAGTATTTCATCACTTAACTAATCCAAACTATATATCAAAACTTAGTAAATCCGTAATTCTCGTCATTTGCGGAAGTCCCAACTTAAAATGGCCAAACTTGGTCATTTTAACTCGGAATTTCGCAAATTATATATCGATTTCTATATACTTCGGAAGATATACCTAATTATAATATTATTTTCAAGTTTTGAAAATGTTTGGATCATGAAACAGTAGGATAAGTTCTGATTAGTAACAATTTTCCAATTCCAAAAATAGTTTTGCCAATGTTTGAAATGTTTCTACTTTATAAATCAATTATACATACAATATTAATGATTTCCTATCATGAATGGCATGTTATGAGTTTAATGTATGCATGTTCTTGATGATGTTTATTAAAAGAAAATTTTGGAACTCCTCATTATGCAAGACTTCAAGAATAACCACTTTTAAGAAAACTAGTTTCCTAACTTTGATAACTCACTTGTGTTTTGGGATTATTTCTTAGGAATTTCTAGTTATCTTTGTTAGAATTGAGTCTTCATAATATTTATTACTTAAAACCTTCATTTCTACATAAAAATCTCCATTTCATACTTTGTAAATATGTTTTCAAGTAAGATCTATTCCAAAATCCGAATTTTTAGAAATTTAGTTTTTGAATGTTTTCTTTAAGAAAAAAACTGTTTAATGCATTAAAATTTAAGGCTTAATTATACCTATCCCCTAAGGACATCATTTCTTAATTAAAATTTTCATTTTAAGTTTCGAAAATAGGTGTTTTTATGACCTTAATCCAAAATTACGAATTTCTTAAGTTGACTAGTAGCTCAAAATTTCCTATCTTATTTCTACTCTTGTTTTTACACATTATTCTCAAATCTCATTTCAACTTATAAAAATCATTACTTAATGATATCTATTACCTATACCCTTCTTTGTCACATAAAACATAAGTTTTAGAGTTGATAAAAGAGTTTTTAAAACATGGTTTTGAAGTCATACGAATTTTTCATTTGGACATTTCAAACAAAAGTTTTTCTTTTTAAGTTTCTTGTTTCATCTAACTAAAGATCTATCAACTACCATATTTATATATACAAGACAAAACCTTTATGAGTATTAATGCATTAAAACACAATATTTTCATGGGATCATGAATGTCAAGTATAACATGAACATCTAAATGCTAGATCTACTACTTATGATGCATGAAATGAATTTTGAAAGCATGAACATGGATTTTAATGCAAGATCTCTACTTTATTCTACTACTATATGCATGAACATGAAGATAATCCAACAAAAACTCATTTAAACATAAGATCTACTCTTGTGATGGCTTGATATTCATGTAGTAGCATTCTTTTGTCCCTAGCAAGTGCTTATGGGACTTTAACATGAAAACACTCATGAATAATCTTGCCATTATAGATTTAATGTAGAAAAGGGTTAGGATTCATCACCTAAGGCTTGAATCAAGAAGAAAATGAAGAAGAAAACGAAGAAGGAAAACAAGCTTGTGTGAGTGTTGTGTGTGTGTGTGTGTGTTGGGGGGGGGGGGGGGGGGGGGGGGGGGGGGGGGGGGGCGCGGCGCGGTGGGGGGTGGTTTGGAGGCTTACGGCAAAGAAAGCGAAATGGAGAGAGAGTTATGTAAATTTTTTTGAAACAAATGAAGGGAGAGAATGTAAAGATTATTTATAGTAAGTAAATTAGGGTTTGATTCAATTATAAAAAGGAAATAAAATAAAATAAATTGAGGCAAAATGGGGTGTGTGTGGCCGATTTGGGGAGTGAAGGAAAAGGAGAGAGAGAGTTTGAATTATTTTGTTTTGTAATTTATGTAATAAAGTCTTAATTTGTAATAATTTTTAAGAGATAAATTCTCATTGGAAAAGAAAATGTAATTGAGTATTTGTAAGGATGTAAGACTAGGGTATGGCTTGTGAGTGTAGTAGGTTGTACTTGTGAATAGTAATGAATAGTAAACAAGACAATTACTTTATCGATAGTAAAGAAACCACGAGAAAAATGCTATATCTGTAATTTTTATAACCCAAAAAATTATAAAACTTATATTTTGAAATTTTATTAAATTTAGTTCTAAAGAGTATTCCAAAATATTTTTTCGAATTTCTAGTTTCGAGGCTCGCTTTTCCGTAATGGATCTCGAGAAGGCTCGAAATAGAGAATTTTTTGAAATCAGAACTTTTTATTGTTTGAAATATACTTTAGAGCAATACTTCACTTTAAATTATTTTACAAAAATTCTTTTAGTTTGAAATCGAAGAAAAGCCGGATTCAGGGTTCCTAGGTTTCTCTCTCAAGCTTAAGCTAATCTGGTTTAGGGTTTTTGGTTTCTAGTTTCCGAAGTTTACTTAATTACTAGGAAAACTGGGGTTTATACCCTCTATGTGATAGCCTACTCTATGCAATATAGAAACCTAGGAATGGCTACTTTAATCATGCAAAAGCTTCTATACCATGCACAATGTGTTCTTCACAACAAAGGGAACATCGGTTGAGTAGCACAATTTGAGATGATAACAAATAATATGCATGCAAGAGAACTAAATATATATAAACGTAAAAATTCAAAGATTACAATGTCTTAGGGGCATGCCCCACTAAATCCACAAATAGTTCAAATATTACAGTCATCCTCAATTGCTCTAAAATAATAGAATCTTACAAACTTCACATAAAAGATTTCAAAAAAAGTCCACTTCCTATTCTTCCATAACTATCCTCAGAGCTTCAAAAGCTCACTAGTAATTATCTCGGGCATTCTATCCCTTAAGTGAAGCCATAAGTATTCCAGCATTAAAAGAAATCTATAGAGATGTAAGCTACAACATGCCCAGTGAGACAATCCTTTCACTTGTACCATATAACCAAAACCAAATAAGTTTGTTAGACAAGCATATATTATAGAACAAACACATGAAGCAAACAAGTATGTATGGTGATGAGGAACAATTTGCAATTGACCAAGAAAAAGAAGAAAGCAAGCTCGTCACGCCTGAGATCTAGGCTATGATAATTAATGGTGAACAACAAGTTGATAACACTGCCCATTATAGCCATATCGTTGATGGTGATCATAGCATAGTTCCAATAACATCTGTTATACCTTTGATGATCTATACTAAAGTGGCCATCAAAGGCGATCACAACCTAATTTGTGCCTATGATCAACTTGAAAATGGATGACCAAAGAGGATAACAACCAGCATCTTGATTGTGACAAAGATTGTTTTGACACTAAAGATTTGATTTATTTTATGTCTTTTCTTTATTTTCAGAGGTATATTTTGTTAGATTTGAGGGAATAATTACTATTTTTCCCTATTTAGCCTATGAATATATAAAGGGCTTTATTTGTAAACATTAACAAGTTGATTATTGGTTTGAATGGAATTTCATTTCTTCAGAACTTTCTTTAGAAAACCCTACTCTTATCAATCTTCCTAATTATGGCAAGAAGCAAACACTTGTGAATAATTGTGGTAATATTAGTTATTTGCGAGTACTGTATCCTACTTTACTGTTCTTGGTGAGTCATATCCAAGAATTATAAAGAACCAATCTTTATCTTTTAGAAACCCTAATACTTCAAACCCCCAAAGTTTTGGGAACGATTTAGCTTAAACCCTAATTGGCAAGTCAACCGTAAATCCTAAAGTCAACAAAACCCTAGTTAGACGTAATGGTTTAAGTTCGGTAATCCTGAATAAGCAACCCTAAGAAAGTAAGTAAGAGATTAGTATGTAGAATAGTTCATAATTATATAAGGAAGCCTAAAAAGATCAGATTAGTAAAACCACAAACCGTTTTAAATCCGAACGGATACAGTTCTTGAAGAACGTGTCATGGGGCTCGGAATAGTAAAAATATTCCTAATATACCGTTAGACTCATAAAAATATAAGGTTTTCAAAAATATCAGTTTTATAATTTTTCGATAAGTAAAAATAACATATATCGCAACTATACGCGTATTTTTTTTTACTACCGGTACTTTATTAGTCATATCTACTTTATATTATACTATTAACTACTATTCTACGCTATTCTTTTCTCTTTACTTTTTTTTACACCTACTCTTACAAACACCATAACCTATAATATTTACATTTTACCTTTCCCATAACTTTATTTCATATCTACCTTACTTATTACTTCATTTAATCAACAAAAATACAAAAATAAATCTCTCCCCCCTCCATCATGCTAAGACCGGCACCACTCCCTCACTCTCTTCCTCTATTTTATTTCAATTTTTCTTTAATTAAATCACTCAAAAATCACTCTACATTTTCCTATAAATACCCCCTCTTCTTCCACTTCTTTCACATAATTACTACCCACAAAATTACTACCAAATCTCTCTTAAATTTTCCTCTCAACACTCTCTTCAAATACTCTCTTAAAACTCTCTCAAAATAATCTCAAACCACCTTTTGCATACACAAAACCCATAACCACATAATACTTCAAAAACACTCTTTAGGTAAACTTTTCCTTACATATTCTTTTTCTCATGTCATGTAACTTTACATGACCATGGTGTGAGTTTCCAAAAATTAAATGTTATGGAAACTACACTATGTTCATGTATTGTTCTTGTTCATGAATATCTATTTATGTTTATGTTGTTATTTTACTTTGTTCATATTATTATTGTTATTATATCTAAGTATTATTATGTATATATATATATATATTCTTTAGAGCATATAAGCTCACTTGCAATTTATTTATTTTCATGCAAAGTAATTTATTTATTTCTTCCATTGCAATTTATTTATTTCTTGTTGTTTTAAGACTAGTCTCTAGTCTTAGACTTATCCTCATCAAGTCAAAATAATTTTATTTTATTTTGGGACTAGTCTACATCTTAGTCTCGGGAGCCTTGCAGAAGCTAAGACTCCCAATACTTGACCTTATTTATTATTTATGCTATTTTTGCTTGTTATTATTTCTCATAATCATGCCCATTAAGATTGTTGTCCAAATTTTCAAAGCTCCAATTATACTTGATAAAAAAGAGATTTTATCACCTAAGAATAGCTTTACATGAAACATAAAATCTATGATTTAACAAAAGTAAAGTTATTTTTTTTCAAGTTTTAAGAAGAACTCACTACAATTTTAAAAGCTACTTTTGTTTTGAAAAGCTTTTTATATTACTTTGTTTTCTTAAAAAGAAGATGACTTTGATACTAAAATAATTTTCATAATATAAGGAAATCCCTTGAAACAAAAGTAAGAGTTTCTAAAACCAAGATTTTTCAAATAAATAGTCAAAGAAAACAAATAGGAAAAGTAGCACTAACGTTGAGAATTTAGAAAAGAAGAAATTCATTTTTATCAAAAAGTCATTTAGAAAAATAGTAAGACAAACATAAAGTAATTCTTTGAAAAAAAAAAGGAATCAAAATATTCATTTTAAAGGATTTACAAAATGGATTTCTTGTAAACTATAGTTTTCTAAACTCTTAATCAAACATTGTTTTACCAAGAAACATGGTTGGACAACAAACACTTAAGCATGGATAAAATATGAGCTAAGTATCTATGAAAAAGGAATTTTTCAACTATATCGATAACTAAGTATTTACCAAACAAATTTTGAATGATTTAAAGTTTGAAACAAATTGTTTTTGGGATAGAAAAATTAGTGGTGAATCTGATCACTACTGTTTTGGGGCCTAAATGATCTAGTTTAATAAAAATAGTCTTAGAGAAATGGATAGATCTTTTCGAGTAAGTAGAAATCGGTATATAATAAGCGCAAATCCGAGTTAAATGACCAAGTTATGGCCATTCTAAATTGGAGTCTTCCTTTATACGAACTTTGACGTTTTCATGACATTGATTTATGAAAATTCAAGAAAGTCATCAAGAAATACTCATTTTAAGTATTTTCCTTGACTAGGTGATCCTGAGGAAGGATACCCATACCCCGAGGACTATTTCGACTAAGTGGATTGTGTGAACGACTCATCCGTTTAGAGAAATGTCGACATGGCATCGTAAGTTTATTTCCTTAAAGTGCTTTACTTGACTATGCTTGTAGTTTAGTCGCATTAGAATTAAGAAATGACGAATTGATATATATGCAAAAAAAAAAAAATTGTTGAAATGATCCTAAGAATATCGAGGCCGGAATTGATTAAACGATTGTTTTAGTATAGCACTTGATTTGTATGAAATTCTATGATCACCTTAAATTTGATAATAATGATGCTATGATATTATAAATAAATTGATTCATGCATATCACGAAGTGAGTCACATTGCATTGGGTTATTATCTTTGAGTGAGAAGGATTGTAGCTCAGGTCGAAATTAACACTTTGCGGTATGATCGAAAGCGATTGCTTGGCGACATGGGTTAAATGCTTGGTGGAAAGTCCGAAAGCATGGCTCAATTCAAGTAGACTTAATATGCTTGGTGATGTTGATCGAAAGCATAACTTTTTAACTAAAACTACTTGTTTTGAGATTACGTATCACCAAACACCGAATGGAGGGCATAAATCCATTCAATATATAGTTCTTGGAAAACTA
This sequence comes from Combretum micranthum, assembly GCA_024138025.1. NCBI lineage: Eukaryota > Viridiplantae > Streptophyta > Magnoliopsida > Myrtales > Combretaceae > Combretum > Combretum micranthum. The sequence continues at coordinate 30,669 of JAMXBD010001847.1, read as the reverse complement.
TATGCGTTGTTTGCCCACGTGTATGTTGCATTTCATTTGTCTGCTTAAATAACTTGTTTGAATTCCATTACACAAAAAGTTATTTGTGGAAATAGTTCTCATTAAGCCTATTAGCTGATACCCTATAGATATCTTTTGTAGTTTACATATTTGTGGTTGAGGCCATGTGGACCCTGCAGCCGGGTACTTTCCTTTTGGTTAAGGAATTTCTAGATAAAGTTTAGTATTGGATAAGATATAGAATTCATAGAAATATTCTTGTAATAGATTATAGTTACTTGTGGCTGGGGAATGCCCTTAAGATTTGTAAGACTGTTGTTTTGAACAAATGAATATTATGAATCCTCTTTTCTTAATTTGTTATTATATCTTCTTAAGCTTCATAATTCCATGTATGGTCCTCTAAATTTGTGAGAGCACGCCTTACACTTAATATCGAAGCTTCTGGGAATGACTAAGGTTGTCATACTTAAGCTTTAATATTGAGTGTAGCGGATTGTTACATTTAGGGTACCCTTTAGGGTGTGACAATACTTGTGTTAGGTCTTGGGGCTTTCTTTAGGGTTAATTAGTATTGACCTAATGATACACTAGTGATTAAGTTCCTAGATGTATCATATAGAATTTGAAAACCATACATAGATTGGATTTACGCCCTTCGTGATAAGGATTTGTGAATTCTAATTGAGGTTTTTTGCATCCTTTACTATTAATCACCAAGCACCTGATCATAGAGATTGACTATCGTGCCTCCTCCCTAAGGACACATTCCTTGAATGTCTTTAGTTTTCTTAAGAAGGTGTAGACATAAGCTTGCAGTATAGGATATCATAGGCCTTTCGACTCTTTGCGTAGGAGTACCAACCTTCAGTATTGTGACACGACAAATGTAATGCATGACCATTTCTTTTGTTTTTACCAGTATGTATTAATGTTCATTAAGGGGTGATCAAACAATTAACAAATACAAAACAATCATACATGTAAGTAATCAAAAGCACTTTAAAAAAATTCAAGGTTGTAATATGCTTAACATTAACTTTATCATGCATCATAGAATCACATGCATAACCCCATGATAACCCCCAACATATCCATTTTTATCTTTTCTTAGCATGCTTGTGCAACTACTTCTATAAGCACAAGCAAGATACAAAAATCACAAGAGATGACTCACTTGGCCATTGTGAAATCATTAATTGAAGTAGTCTTCTGGAAATGGGGTCCCATATTCCTCATTACCTTGAACAAAAAAAAAAGAAGAAGAAAAAACAACGTAAAATGAGTATTGTACACTAACTTTACTTAAGTTTCTAGTTCTATAAATTCTATTCTTGGTAGAAATTTTGGTAACCTTGTTTAAATCTTAAAAGTGTCATAATTAAGTTATTTTAATTTCGATTTTTGCATATAAAAAGTCGTTTTTTACCTATTTCAAATGCTTTTATCTATTTTAGAAGTCATCTTAGTCATATGAGGTCATTAAGGCCTTGGACTAGTAGGGGTCAGACTACTCCTACGTTCGTTTTAACTTCGTTTTGATACTTTTCTAATGTTTAAAGCCTATAGCATCTTCTAACATGTATTAACTTACTTCTATATGCAATTATAAATATGATATAGAGAATGAAAATGCTATTTTACCATTGCCCTAATGATTTTAATACCATCATAACTATGACCATTCCCCCACACTTGAACTTTTGCTTGTCCTCAAGTAAAACAATTAAGAGAAAAATTTCTGTCATAAATAGTACAATTTTTCTAATTCAAGCATCAATTCTTTTTTTTTAACTTACTTTTCTTGTACTTACTGCTTTAACCAGATTAGTTTCTTACAATTAGAGTACTTTAATTAAAATTTTGAGGCTAATCCAAACAAAACAAGTTTTAATATCAATTTTTTTTAACAAAAGAACATTCAATTCAAAAGTAGATACACAATCTATTAATGAAAAATACTCATTTAGACTTCACTGGACTTTTAGCTTATATATATTCTTAGCAACACAAAATGAAAGCATGTAGTATCCACTTTTTCCTTAGATTTTCTCCTTTGTTATTATAAGTCTCATTTTATTTGAATCTTTGCATTCATTTCTTTTCTTTTTCATACAAGCATTTATTTTCTTTTTGGGAGGATTTAATCCTCCATCTTTTTCAAAGTTCATAAGTTGAACTTTTGCCTTTCCTCTCTTCTCGTTATAGTGAGTTCATTGAGTCAATACATCCCGGATTCATCACCCAAATGATCAGGTTTCAAAATACCCCTAAGAACTCTTCCTCACTTTAACATTGAAGTTCATATACTCATGACTTCATTTTTTTTTAGTCAAAGGAGTAGAGGCTATGCCTGTTTCTTTCTTTTCTTTTCTTTTTTTTTTTTTTTAATGCAATAACAAATTTAAGACTTATTTTTATAAAGGATTACTAAGTTAAAAGTTTCATTTACCTCTTTCATTAAGTATTATAAAGTTGTAAACACAACTCAAAGAATCTATATAAATTAAAATTTCTTAAAAGTAAACCTATTTATTTTTCATAAAAGGACTCGACCGACTCTCAAATTTCCAATTCTAAAATTAAAAATAAAGTAAACTTGCTCATTAAGGATTTCACAACTTAATTTCAACTAAGTAAACTAATCACAATAGCAGGTAAGTAAAGTACTTTAGCAAGTTATTTTCATTGTTTCTTTGTTTTGTTTAGATGCTATCAATGAATATTTTGTATTATTTCCAAATTTTTGAAAAATTTTGGTAGAATTTCACCATAAATTGCTTTAAAACCAAAAATTCAGTGTGGTTACTCAGATCAATCTTGCATAAATGTCATATATATATCAACAAATTCATCAGTTTAGACATTTAGACCAAATACACAACTTTATTCATGCTCATTCTCTAGCAATCAATCCCTTCCCCCACACTTTAATCAAACAGTGTCCTGATGTGCTATAATTAGTAGTAAATTTTCAAAGCATCTATTCCAGCAAGCGTACTGGGCCTTATCTTGTAATATAGCATGAGTCAAGTGTCGATCCCACGGAGATCTATTAACTACCAGACAGTTATCAACTAATACTAATATCTAGGTAATTGATCTTTTCAAATGATTAGATTAAGATTAAACTAAATTATCTAATTAAGTATCTATATGAATGCAATGAGCTTTTGAAGAGAGTGATATGTTAGAAAAATGTGGGAAGGAGCAGAATCCACTTTAAACTATTGCCAATCAACTTGAATTCATGTTATAATAATAATTAGATTCATGGATATTTATAATAAATTGTCAAGATTTAAAAACAGAGTTTTAAAAACCTTTTAAACCACGAAAATAATTCAATAGCTTCCGCTAAATAAATTATTAGTGGAATCAAAATTACAATTATAAACCTTCCGATTCTATAATTGACTAATACTTTATATTAACATCCCCTAATTCCTTAGTGAGAAATCAACATAAAACATTGCATTAATATTCATGGACAATTTCTAAACTAGATTAAACTCCGCCGCTTCCGCAATTGTAATTTAATCTCAATTTATGAATTCATATGAACCCTAATTTCCCTTCCGAGTTATTAGAATTCTTATACACCAAAGATATGAGGAATAATCAGAATTCAATATGAATATTTCATGATTCTAACTATCTTATAACATGGATTCAAAGATCATTTTAGCATGTTTAAAGCTTCATAAACTTCCCACAAAAAGAATTTAGCTACTCATGGATGATGATTCAAAAATCAGCTAAGAAATTGCAAATGATTTCATTATGATCAGAATATCCAGATATATGAATTGCATAAAAGGAAAAAGATCAGATATCACCAATTCAAAATATCAAAGCTTCACTTGCAAATTCTTGAACAACTTCAATTTCTCTTCAAAAATCTCTATGGAATGCTTGTTCTAATCTATGTATTGTAGTATGATTTAGAGCTACTTGGGATTATTCTGAAAGTGAGGAGAAGACCCCCTATTTATAGGAAAAATTTCGTGCAAGACATTAAATGAACTTTGCTGTTTCACTTCGTACGCCAGCAGTTATAGATCCTACGCCGGCGGCTTACAGGCGGCGTATCTTTAAATTATTCTTTGCGCAGGCAGTGCATTGGCAGTCTTCAATATCGGTTACACCTGTAGGCCACTTCTACGCCAGCGGCTTAGATGTAGATCTAGCCGGTGTATGTAATCAGAAATGAAGCGTTGGGCTGATTTATAATGAACGCCGTCCCAAAGCCGGTGGCTTTCACACCGACGTAGGCATTCCAACAGATTTGTTGCTTCAGTTTCCTCCAAGCGTTTGATGTCTTCATGTCTCTTCAAATCTTTGTCCTACACTGCCTCAACGCTGGCGACTTAGGAGCCGGCGTATGCTGTAACTTCTTGTGCGCTGGTGACTTGCCAATTTTGAGCTGCCGGCCTTCAAGTACGCTGGCTTCTTCATCTTCTATGCCGGCAGCTTTCAGGCGGCTTTCAGTGTGATTGAAACTTATGCTTGGCAAAGCTGGCAGTGCTAGTAACGGCCTTAGGTGTAAGCCATCTGAACGCCGGTGGCTTTGAATGTTGAAATGCCGGCCTTGACTTCAATTTTTCCTATTTTCAATTCAAAGTTTCTTGTTTTGATTTCTTTGTCCAAATTAGTTCTGAAACATAAAATTTTATCAAAACAAATATCCATTCTAGCTCTTTTAAACATCAATAAATCATATAAAATATGATCTTATCATGTCCACACTGTTTCTCAATAAATTCAATTATATGACAAGAGTAAAAAAGTGCAAGAAAGTGAAATTGGTACTTCCCTGACTTCATTTGTTTCAAAGTCATCAAATTTCATCGCAAGAGAGAGTTTTGCTTTGTTTGCTTTCCTGTAGTCACTACAAAAGAAAAAGAAAAAAAATAAAAACAGAAACAAAAAGCTATAAACTAAGATAAATACAGATCATAAGGAGTCTACCCATGGGGACTTGGGTGCTCAATAATAAGTACAGGCCAATAAACATAAAACACAAATAAAAGCAAATGAGAGCTAGCAGGGTCTCTAGCTCTCTGGGCCTGGACTAGATCGGCTGTTCTGCTCTGGGCTAGCTCTGGTGGTGTCCTCTGGGCTAGCAGTGGGAGTATGCTCTGAGCTGGGACTAGACTCTGATGAAGTCTCATAGTTCAATTCCTCCCCAGCTGTCTGATTAATACAACAAATAGCAGCTTTTACTGCTTTGAAAATCATGCTCCAGAATTTCTTGTTCTTTTTATTTCCTTATCCTGTCTATTCTAGAGTTCTTGAGTTTGCTTCTGTAAGTCTCAAACATCCATCCTGAGCTTATCCATATTATAACTAGATGAAGTACCATTAGGAGGATGAGATGAAGAAGCTGGCATATCAAAAGAGGCTGGAGCTGGAAATGGAGCAGGTAATCACCAGGAAAGATATCCTGGAACTCAAACTTCTCCACAACTGGTGGTGGTACTCCTCGGGGAACTTTAAATAACCCCTAACCCCTGAAAGGAGCAAATGAAATCTTTTTTATTGGATATTTCTTCATCTCCTTCAAGTATCTCAAAGATATTCATCCCTTTCAGCAACTTAGTAATATATCCTCCACAAAACAGGAATCGAGTCCTGGTATCATCAGCTTGCCGGAAGATAAAATTTGCAATCTCCACTCCCATATCAATCCTATAGTCTGCAATGAGACTATATAAGTAGAACATATCAAAACTAGTCACTTTGCTGTGACTAGTCTTCTTGCAACTCACTGTGTGTGCAAGAATATGATGAAGAAGTCGATGTTCCACTTTAGTAAAAGTGGAGGCAACTGATTTTGATGCAATGTAAGGATCAGTTGCAGGAGCAATCAACTGAAGCCAATAAGCTTCCTGTGTCATCACATTCTCTCCTCTAGGCCAGGAGTTAGGAAGTTCTGAATTTTGCTGCTCATTCTCATATAATCCCAGAACTCGCCCCATGGACTTTAGCCTGATCTCATGGATCTTTCCATAAGCTTGGAAAACAAATTTTGAATTGTCCTCATCAGTCTCAGCCTTCAATGTAGAGAGAACTTCTAGAGTTAAATTCTTATAAGCCGGTTCCCTCCATCCAAATATCTATAGCCAAGCTGGATCTTGAATCAAGGCTAATACTCGATCTCTAATGCCAAAATCATCAAGTAACTCCCAATCCATATATTGAGAGTTCATGAAATCCATTTTCATGAGGTGCTTCTTTCGATCCTTGGCATACTGCTGGCTTGAAAGAACATTTCTGGACTGTGAACCAGATGAAGACGGCTCAGTAGTGCGTTGCTTCTTCTGTTTTGGAGCCATTTCTGCAAATCAAATATGTATATTAGAATTGTAGTTGAACTAGATCCTAAATCTCATGCTTCACAAAACTTAGCACAATTCTAATTCCATTATTCCTAGAGCAATTTGATTAAATGACTTCACAATATATATACCTAGTACATGTCACAACATGAATTGAATCCAATTTTTAACACTAGGCATATCAAACAATGAATCTCATGGCATGAAATTGGTTTTGTTAAATGTACACTCGCAAAAGATGGACTGAAAGCTGGCTGCCTAGACTAGCCAGCTTAGAATTGAACGTTAAAATTCAAAATTCACAGGGACAAAATTGCAAGTCATGATTTCAAAAATTTTCAATCAAAACTTTTCAAAACTCAGTTTAATCTCCAATTTTCCACAATTTTCGAAATTCTAAGCTCAAATTGGAGTAATTAAACTAATCATAACACACGAATTCATTTTGTTCATCCAATTTCAATCAAAACATCAAAGCCCCAATTTCGAATTTTTCAATTCAATTTCTTCATCAAGAACCCTAATCCATCAATTTCTTCAATTTAATCAAACAATTCAACTTTAAGCTAATCCAGCAAGCATACAACAGTCTATATCAATCACACAATTAATGGCAGCAACCAATTCGTCCATGCAATCAAATTTAGTCCCATCCATCATTTTCTTATTTCACACACACACATCCCAATTTTCAAATTGAAGCATGTAAACAAGTTCTAACAGAATAATCCTACTTCATTGAGCATAAAAATGGAAATTGAGAAAGAATTACTAACCTATTTGAGTCAAATGCCCAAGCAATTGAGAGATGAGAGTGAGAGTGCGAGTGAGAGTAAGAGTGAGAGGGAGTAGAGAAATGAGGGAAAGAGAGAGAGAAAAACCTGCTAAAAATCGAAATTGCAGAACATACGCCAAATCTGTCGAGTACGCTGGCGGCGTACATGCCGGTGTACTGAATTTTAATCCTTGCTGAGAGCAAATGGCCGGCGGCTTTGCATTATATACTGCCGGTGTACAGGTTTATGCTGGCATAAACGCTGACAGCATTTAAAACCCAGATGCCAGCGTCGGGATGAAAAGCCTTCAAGAATGGTAATTAGCCGCCTCAAACACTGGCGCGTAAATAATATTAAGTCGGCGTTCTCTTCATTTTGGCCTCTATTGCATACGCTGGCTATAAGCCGAGCTTTGAAATTTCTTTTGCTGACGTTCAGCATTTTTTTTATATAAATATATATATAGCTCTAAAAATTATATTTAGTATTCTAGAAGTTAGAATACTTACCTTGCAATTCCTGTAGAGCTTTTTAATTTGAACAAATTGTTCCTCATTCTCTTTTTGAAATTTGAATCCCCAATTAAAGCTCAATTGTATGATCTGTACACACCAAACACTAAATTAGTAAAAAAAAAAAAAAAAAAACTATTAAGTTAAACATGGGTTGCCTCCCAAGAAGCACTTAGTTTAAAGTCGCTTAGCCTGACTTTTCTTGTTTAACTCAGCTTGAATCTTGAAGAACCAAGTCTTTCTTGCTTGCCTCCACAAATTTCCTCTCCTAAAAGTGTTTCAGTTGATGACCATCGACTTGGAACGGCTCCTCTCCTTCTTTCTTAATCTCAATCACCCCATAACGAAAAACTTTCATTATCTCAAATGGGCTTGACCACCTAGACCTTAGCTTACCAGAAAAAGCCTTAATCGAGAGTTATAAAGTAAAACTTTTTGTCCTTCCTTGAAGTCTCGATATAAGATTTGCCTATCATGCCACTTCTTGGTTTTTTCCTTGTAGATATGAGCATTCTCAAAAGCATCATTACGAAACTCATCCAACTCATTCAATTGGAGTAACTGGTTCCCCAGCTTGCCTATCAAAGTTTAAAAATTTTACAGCCCAATAAGCTTTGTGTTCCAATTCCACAGGGAGATGACAAGCTTTTCCATACAGCATGCGATATGGGGACATTCCAATAGGATTCTTGTAAGCAGTTCGGTAAGCCCAAAGTGCATCATCAAGCTTTAGCTTTAGTGACCAATCCTTTCTTGATGAATTTACTGTTTTCTCAAGGATTCGCTTAAGCTCCCTATTAGATAGCTCCACTTGACCACTTGTTTGAGGATGATAGGGTGTGGCCACCTTATGTCTCACTCCATACTTTGCAAGTAAACTGTCAAATTGTTTATTGCAAAAGTGAGTTCCTCCATCACTGATAATTGCTCGTGGTGTCCCAAACCTAGTGAAAATATTTCTTTTTAAGAACTTAAGTACTCCTCGTGCATCATTAGTAGGTAAAGCAACAGCTTCAACCCACTTGGATACATAATCAACTGCAACAAGAATATACTTATTATTGAAGGATGATGGGAATGGTCCCATAAAGTCTATCCCCAAACATAAAAAATTTCTATCACTAGGATCCCATGCTGTGCATCTCATGCGCTTGGAAATATTCCCTATTCTTTGGCATTGATCACAACTTTGCACATATGCTCTACAATCTTTGAATAGAGTGGGCCAGTAAAATCCGCATTGAAGTACTTTAGCAGCAGTTCGTTCAGTACCAAAATGACCACCAGCTTCTCTATTATGGCAGTGATAAAGTATATCGGCAATTTCAGATGCAGGTACACATCTCCTAATTACTTGGTCTGCACAACTTTTGAAAAGAAATGGCTCATCCCAGAAATATTGTTTCACATCTGATAAAAATTTTCTTTTCTGGTGATGAGAAATATTATAAGGTAAAATTCCTGCAACCAAGTAATTTACTATATCTGCATACCAAGGTAGATTTGTAATTGAAACTTTATAGAGATATTCATCAGGGAATGATTCATTAATAGGCAACTCATCTTTCTCATTTACAATCCTTGAAAGATGGTCAGCAACAACATTTTCCACTCCCTTCTTATCTCTAATCTCAATATCAAATTCTTGCAAAAGCAATATCCACCTTATAAGCCTAGGCTTTGCATCTGATTTTGCTAATAAATACTTAAGTGTAGAATGGTCAGTATAGATAATTACCTTAGAACCGATGAGATATGATCTGAATTTGTCACAAGCAAATACTATAGCTAGCAATTCTTTTTCTGTGGTAGCATAATTTCGTTGTGCTTCATTCATCATCTTACTAGCATAGTAAATTACCTGAAAAACTCAATTCCTTTTCTGACCCAATACTGCACCAACTGCTATATCACTTGCGTTGCACATCAGCTCAAAGTGTGGCTCCCAATCTGGTGCTACAATAACTGGTGTTGTGGTCAATATTTTTCTTTAGATGCTCAAAAACTTGCACACAATCATCATCAAAGGAAAAAAGAGTATCCTTCTTGAGTAGGGCACAAAGAGGTCGTGAAATCTTGGAAAAGTCCTTGATAAATCTCCTACATGTCCAAGGAAACTTCGGATTCCTTTCACATTCACTGGTGGTGGCAACTTGGAAATCACTTCGACTTTAGCTTTATCTACTTCTATTCCCTTTCTTGAGATTTTATGGCGTAGCATAATTCCTTCTTTTACCATAAAGTGACACTTTTTCCAGTTCAAAGCTAAGTGAGTGTCTTTACATCTCTTGAGTACTGATGACAAATTCTCCAAACAGTTGTCAAATGAAGCTCCATATATAGAAAAATCATCCATGAAAACTTCAATGAATTTCTCAATCATATCCGAGAATATTGCCATCATACATCTTCGGAAAGTTGCTGGTGCATTACATAAACCAAGAGGCATGTGTCTAAATGCAAACGTACCGTATGGACAGGTAAATGTAGTCTTCTCCTGGTCTTTCGGAGCTATTGGAATTTGATTATAGCCCGAATACCCATCCAAAAAACAGTAATAATCATGCCCAGCTAGCCTCTCCAGCATTTGGTCTATGAAGGGAAGAGGAAAATGATCTTTGTGGTGGCATTATTCAATTTGCAATAATCGATGCACACCCTCCATCCAGTCATAGTCCGGGTTGGTATCAACCCATTCTTGTCATTAATCACAACTATCATACCCCCTTTTTAGGTACCACTTGAATAGGACTCACCCACTTACTATCAGAGATAGGATAAATAATTCCAGAATTAAGTAGCTTCAGTACCTCCTTCTTCACTACTTCTTTCAAAGTAGGATTAAGTCTTCTCTGTGGTTGAACTGTTGGCTTGCATTCTGCTTCCATAAGGATCCGATGAGTGCATACAGATGGATGAATTCCGTGAATATCTACAATTGTCCACCCAATAGCTTCCTTATGTCTTTTAAGCACCTCAATTAACTTACTTTCTTGCTCATGATAACCACTGGAAATGATAACTGGGAGTGTGTTTTATCACCTAAAAACACATACTTAAGGTGATTAGGAAGCTGTTTCAACTCAAGTTGAGGCGGTTCTTGAATGGATGGAATCAAATTCTTTGAACTGGCCTCTAAAGGCTCAAACTGAGGTGGTCTTGTCCAAACTCCAGCAATTGTATCCACTAAGTGATTTTTGTACTCATCTTTATCAGTGCTATCCGATCATCTGCATCAACAATTCATCTTCTCCAATATCAAGCTCATCATCACTCAAATCATGTGAAAACACATGCTTTGAATACCCATTCATCTCAGAATTATCCACACTAAATTCTTGAACTAGCTGGTCAATAGTATCAATATGGAAGCAAGTACCATTACCGGCTAAGTATCTGAGAGATCGAAACACATCAAAAGTAACTTGCTCATCCATAGCCCAAAGTATCAATTTTCCTTGTGCCACATCAATCAATGCTTGTCCAGTAGCAAGGAAAGGTCTTCCCAAGATCAATGGAATCTCACGGTCTTCAGCCATATCAAGAATGATAAAATCAGCTGGAAAAAGAAACTTGTCCACCTTGACTAACACATCCTCCACTATCCCTCTTGGATGTTTAATGCTTCTGTCGGCTAGTTGTAAAGAAACTGTGGTTGGTTTACATTCTCCTAGCCCCAACTTCTTAAAAATCGACAAGGGCATAAGATTTATACTCGCACCAAGATCACAAAGTGCCTTGTCGAAATATGATTCACCAATGATGCAAGGAATAGTGAAGCTGCCAGGATCTTTCAATTTTGGTGGCATCTTGTTCTGAAGAATAATTGTACACTCGTGGGTTAGCATGACTGTCTCATGTTCAGCAAGGCGTCTTTTCTTTGTGAGGATATCTTTCATGAACTTTGCATAGGATGGCATTGATTCGAGTGCATCCATGAATGGAATGTTGATGTGCAATTTCTTAAAAACTTCCAAAAACTTCTCAAACTGATGATCCAGTTGCTGCTGCTTCAACCTTCCAGGAAAAGGAATAGGTGGAATGTAATGCTTCACTTCTGGCTTTCGTCGCTCATCTTCTTCCACCTCTCTTTTCTGTTTATCATGGCTTGATGATGGTACATCTAACATAATTTCAGGTGAATTTTCAGCCTTATCCTCATGCCTTCCATTGCCTTGGTCATCAATTGTTTTTCCTTTTTCTTTTGCCTTTTCTTGCATTTCTGAACTGCTTCCTGCACCGCTCTTTATGACTTCTTTTCCACTTCTAAGAGTGATTACTTTCACCTCCTCTTTAGGATTCTTTTCAGAAGTGCTTAGAAGAGTTCCTTGAGGACGGTGTCTTGATGTTTCAAACAATTGAGCTATTTGAGTTTGCAAATCTTGAATAATTGAATCTTGATTTGTTTGCTTTTTTAATATCTCTTGCAAAAGCTCAACTGTTTTATCCTTCTCTTTTTGTGGATTTTTCTGTTTTTGATGCATAGGTGGTGGTGGCAATGCTCGAGGTGCATTCTGATTGCTCCATCGAAAATTTGGATGATCCCTCAATCCAGGATTATAAGTGTTGGAATATGAATTGTAATTCCCAGTTTTTCTTTCATATTGATTCATATAATTTGCTTGCTCATTACATGAATGTGAAGCATAGGAATCTTCCACAGGATACTCCAAATAACTCATGTGAGTATCATCTTGAGAAATCATATTCATGTTGGGCTTAAAACTTGGTCCTGCTCCTGACATAGGTTGCATTCGTCTCATTTGATCAGTGAGTGAAGCCACTTGTTGTTGAAGTTTAGAAACTTTCTGATTCATAAATGGCACCCACCGGTCTCGGCTTATTCCGCTCACTATGCCAGTGAAAAGTTGTTTTGGCCAACCCATTGATTAAATCGTAAGCCTCTGGAGCACTTTTGTACATCAAGCTCCCACCTGCTGTTGCATCAATCATTGTCTTCAATTGATCTCCCAGAGCTGTGTAGAAAATTCTCATATGATCATGGAGAGATATTCCGTGGTGTGGGCAACGTCTGAGGAGCTCTTTAAATCTTTCCCACACTTCATATAGGGCTTCGCCTTCATACTGCCGAAAGGAAAAGATTTCGTTCCTTACTTGGATCGTCTTGTTGGGAGGAAAGAATTGTTCCAGAAACTGCTGTGCCAACTGATCCCAATTTGTGAGAGAATGTGGAGGTAGAGAATTGAGCCAACTCCTCGCCTTATCCCTTAGTGAAAAAGGGAAAAGTCTAAGGCAAATTGCGTCATTGGACGCCCCATTACTCTTTATTGTAGAACAGATCTGTAGGAAATTTTTCAGATGGTCATGTGGGTTGTCAAAACTTCCTCCACCAAATTGATCTCCTTGCACCATTTGTATCAGAGCTGGCTTTAATTCAAAGTTGTTTGCTTGAATAGCGGGCCAATCAATGGATGGTGCAACTCCATCAACTGTGGGCATAAAGTATTCCCACATTGGTCTATGGATCTCATTTCCTGCTATAGGTTGATGAAGATTGTTATTAGCCATAATAGGAATAGGCAAATTTGGTTGCTCATCAGCTGGGTTCCTATTGCATGCATTTCCAGGATCTTCATTTTGTCTTTCTTCAACAGGGGGAGGATTTTCTTGCGGATTCCTTTCCATTGCTCTTGCACGTCTTTCTCTCAATTGACGATGGTAAATCCAATTGATCTCAGGATCAAATTGCAAATCTTGGTCTTGTTCACCTGACATACAAGAACAAACAGATCACGGTAAACTATTTTTTTGAATTTTGAATTTTTTTATGTGTTTAGTCTAAGGGCTTAATTACTATCCTAATATTAGCAAACGTAGCTCCCTGGCCAGCAAAATCACCGAGTGCAATGTAGTATTTTATGGGAAGTCCAAGTCGTGTCCACATGGAGCTAATGGCTAGTTAATAGAAATCGAATTTTACCCTAATCTAAAGAATTGAAAGTTCAACTTTTTAATTGATTTATGATAATTTAACTAAAATTTACTACAAGTGATGAAGAACTAAAACCATATGTTCTAGCAACAACAATGAGAGATATAGGTTTAGGAGATGCAGATAATATATGAATAATGTATTTATATTCTCATTTGAAATGATTTATGCTTCAAATTGATAATTAAAATTGATTGCTTAGGATTTAATCAAATTCACTAAGAATTGCTCACCTCTCGGAGTAGCAATATCTTTCATAGCATAAACTATCCTACCAAGGTAATTTATCTATGATTAACAGTTTAATAGCAATTTGCTCTCACCAAAATTACTATCTTAGTTATAATTACAAAATAAGCAACGCCAAGTGACCTAAATTTGCAATCCTAACCGCATAAAGATCAGTGAAATCTTAGGTTCTATCACAGGCTTGCATATCCCTATGATAAATCTCATTCAAAAACCTAAGTTTTACCCGTGTGGATTATTGAATCCCTCCCGAGTATCCCTAACTGTCAAGCCCCAAGGGGTACCCTAAACGTAACAGTCCGCCACACTCAATATTAAAGCTTAAGTATGACAACCTTAGCCACTCCCAAAAGCTTTGAGTTTAAGTGTAAGGCGTGCTCTCACAAATTTAGAGGACCATACATGGAATTATGAAGCTTAAGAAGATATAATAACATATTAAGAAAAGAGGATTCATAATATTCATTTACTTATATCAACGATTTTACAAACTTAGGGACATTTCCCTTAATCACAAATCTATCACAGGAATATTTGTACATCTTATCCAATACTAAACTTCATCTAGGATTTTCCTAATCGAAAAAGAAATTACCTGACTGCAGGGTCCTCGTGGCCTTAACCATAAATAAGGGAATTGCAAAAGATAACTATGGGGGAATAAGCTAACAGGCTTAGTGAGAATTATTTCCGTAAATAACTTCTTGTAACAAAATTTCAAACAAGTTATTTAATCAAACAAATGGAATGCAACATACACGTAGGCAAATAAGATATATAGTTTCTCAAGAACTATATGTTGAATGGATTTGCGCCCTCCATTCGAGGTTTGGTGATACATAACCTCAAACAAGTAGTTTTAGTAAAAAGTTTTATGCTTTTGATCAATATCGCCAAGCATATGAAGTCTACTTGAATTGAGCCTTGCTTTCAGATCTTCCGCTAAGCATTTCATTAATGTCGCTAAACAATCGCTTTTGGACACTTCGCCAAGTGTTGCTTTTGACATGAGCTTATTATCCTTCTCACCCAAGGATAATAACCCAAATGCAATGTGACTTACTTCATGGTATGCATGAATCCATTTATTTATGATATCATAACATTATTATTGTCCAATTTAAGGCGATCAATGAATCTCATACAAAGCAAGTGCTATACTAAAGCAAACATTTAAATCAATTCCGGCCTCCCTATTCTGAGGATTCTTTCAAGGAATTATTTTAAATACATATCCATTTGTCTTTTCCTAACTCTAATGCAACTAAATTACAAGCACAACAAGTATCGTATTTAAAAGAAATAAACTCACGATGCCATGACAACGATTTCTCTAGCGGATGAGTCGCTCACACTCTACTTAATCGAAATAATCTTCAAGATATAGGTATCCTTCCTCGGAGTAACCTAGCCAAAGAAAATACCCATGATGAGTATTTCTTGATGTTTTTCTTGAGTTTTGACAAAACAATGTCATGAGAACGTTAAAGTTCGTATAAAGGAAAGTTCCAATTTAAAATGGCCATAACTTGGTCATTTTAACTCGGAATCGCACATATAATATACCGATTTCTACCTACTCGAAAAGATCTAATCATTTCTAAAACTATTTTGTCAAACCCAACCATTTAGGCCCTGAAACAGTGGTGATAAAATTCACCAAGAATTTCTAACTTGAAAACAACTTTTGTTCAATCATCCAAAATTTGTTTGATAAATACTTAGTTATCTATATAGTTGAAAAATTATCTTTTTATAGTTAATTAGCTCATATTTTATTTATGCTCAAGTGTTTGTTATCCAATCATGTTTCTTGAGTAAAACAATGTCGGTTTGGAGTTTTAAAAAAACATAGTTTACAAGGATTCATTTTGTAAATCTTTTAAAATGAATATTTTGTTTCTTTTGTTTTCAAAGAATTACTTTATTTTTTATTATTATTTTTCTAGATGACTTTTGAAAAATAATTTTTCTTCTTTTCTAAATTCTTGTGTTGGTCCTATGTATATTCTACACAATCCTTCTTTGACTATTTATTTGAAAAGATCTAAACTTGAAAATCCTTACTTCTTGCTTCCTAAAGTTTTTGCTATGTTATGTTTTCGTAGAAATCATTTTTGTATTAAAAATCATTTTCTTTTGAAAAACAAAGTGGGATAATAAATGATTTAAAAGCTTTTCATAACAAAAGTAGTTTCTAAAATTTGTAGTAGGTTCTTTTGTAACTTGAAAAGAATGACTTTATTTTTGTTAAATCATAGATTTTATACTTCACATAAACTTATCTCTAAGTGGTAAAATTTCCTTTCGTCAATTATTTTTAGAACTTGAAATTTTGGACAACAATCTAGATGAACATGATTTATGAGAAATAATAGCAAACAAAAATAACATAAATAATAAAGTCAAGTATTGGGAGTCTTAGCTTTTTCAAGGCTCCCGGGACTAAGAAGTGGACTAGTCCCAAAAATAAAAATAAAATGAAAGAAAGAAAAATTTGTTTTGACTTGATGATGACAAGTCTAAGACTAGAGACTGGTCTTAAAATAACAAGGAATGAATAAATAAATTACAATGGAATAAATAAATAAATTGCATTGCATAAAATAAATAAATTACAAGTGAGTTTATATGCTCTAAAGAATATGTATATATATATAAATAATAATACTTAGATATAATAACAATAATATGAACAAAATAATAACATAAAGATAAATAGATTTTCATGACCAAGAACAATACATGAACATAATGTAGCTTCCATAACATTTAGTCTTTGGAAACTCACACTATAGTCATGTAAAGTTACATGACATGAGAAGAAGAAAAACAACAGGAAATGGTTACCTAAAGAAGACTTTGGTAGTATTATGTGGTTTTGGTTTTTGTTGTAGGTAGAAATTGTTTTGGAATTATTTTGAGAGAGTTTTGGGGGATATTTGGAGAGAGTTTTGAGAGGAAAATTTGAGAGAGTTTTTGTAGGAAATTTGTGGGTAGTAATTCTGTGAAAGAAGTGATTTTTGAGTGATATAAATAAAAGAAAATTGAAACAAATTGGAGAGAGGCAAGGGGAAGGGGGGGTGGGGTGCCGGCCATACATGTAGAGAGGGAAGAGAAAGTTTTTATTTTGCTTTTTGTTAATTAAAAGAAGTAATATGTAAGGTAGATGTGAAATAAAGTTATAAGAAAGGTAAAAAGTAAATGTTATAGGTTATGGTGTATGTAAGAGTAGGTGTAAGAAAAAGTAGAGATAAAAAAATAGTGTAGAATAGTAATGAATAGTGTAATGTAAAGTAGATATGACAAACAAAGTACCAGTAGTAAGAAAATACGCGTATAATTGGATATCTGTTATTTTTACTTGCCATGTCTGCAATTAGAAAAGGCATTTTGCCAACAACTGTCCACAAGGAAGGAATATTTTGTCAAGATCGTCAGAAAGAGTTGTTCCTATAAGGATTGAGAGAGGAAATGGAAGTGGAAGTGAAAGCAGACCGGGATCTACTGCTTTGGAAATTCGAATCTACAACTTAGAGGGACGGTGGATAAGTGAAGAAGTGAACGAAGAAAATGGGAACTTAGCTGCCTTAGAGTGCATTAGGGGCTATAATAGTGATGTGGGAGCAAGTAAGTCTGCAACCCTCTTTTGTTGATAATGCTTCTTTATTTCAAGCAACATAGAAGTTTAAAGATTTTCTTTATATGGATAATCCCCTAATGTGTACATAAGAAGCTTTCTGTTAGTAAATCAGAATGTTCTGCCCTCTTAGAATTCAAAGCGATACATTCGATAGATCCAGTCTAGACTACCAATGACAAGAAATCAACCTAGTCTTAAGATTTAAAATCCCCACATGAAAGAATGATGAAACCCAAGAAAGTGGTAATTGATCATGATGTAAGGACAGGAAGTCACATGTGACTCTAAGGAATAATGGAGTTAAGTAATCCTTAGGATAAGATGTATACCTCCCAAGTAGGATCCCAAGTAGGATCCCATAAAGAGTCACCATAAACCAATGAGACAAAAAGGGAAATGTTGGTAAAGGATTTAGAAAAGAAGGGACATGTTCTTTTGAGTGGATAAAGGAGAACGGATGACTATGATACGAAAGGAAATGAAAAGAAACCAACCATTGGGGACCTTTACGATTTTTGATGAATTCCAAATAAGTAAGATAATGTAATGACATACAATCACTTACGACATGAAAAAGTAATGGAGATAAGTAATCCTTGGTATCGAATGTTTACCTTTTGAAGAACCCCGATAATCGATAGAATGAAAGGATAGCATTAGTAGAGGACTCATCATTACAAGGAAAAGGAGAGGCATATTCTTTCAAGATAATAGAGGAAGATGGACGACCACCTTGACAAAAGAAAATAGAAAAGAAGCCAACCCTTAAAAGATAACTACAATTTTCAATAAGTTTTACGAAGATTTTCGGATAAATCACTCAGATTCTATTTAAGGAGAAGAGATCAACTTGGAGACTAGACTTATAGCCTGTGGATGATTTTATCAGAAGGACAACTACAAGAAGCTTTAGCTCACGACAAAGAAGTAAACCACCATGGAATATACCAGTTCAGCTTATAAAGGAAAGGATAAACCCCTAAACCAACGTGTTAACTTTCGGAAAGGAACAAAGTGAAAATCTTTTAACCAATTAAGGAGCAAACACGTTTTCTCAAGATTAAGATCACGATACTACCAACAAAGGATCAAATTGAGAAGGAATAACCCTCGGATTCTTTATAGACCCCTTAAGTTTTAAGTGACGCTTTTTTGGACTCAAACCAAGAATATAAGACCCTGCAACAGAAGTGAATAATTGACAAAATCGTGGTATAACCCGAAGGAGAAAAAGAGATAACCAAAGAATGTAATCTTAAGTATGGGAAGTTAATAAAAAGGAATTGAGAATTTAAGACAAGGCCTAAAGGAGGAAAACGGTCAATAGGATATCAAAGCCAATTGCATAAAACGAATAAAAGAGCTTAAAGGAGAAGATATGAAGGATAAAGAGGAAATGTAAGAAGGAAGGTGTATAGTAGGAAATTAAAGGATGATTTAGCATAACTAAGGACGAAGAAGTCTGTAAGAAAGAATCATGAACACGGTTCATAATTTCGGACCAATAATATAATCAAGGAAAACTCAGATATACCAAAGTTCAAGGGACATTAGAGGAAATAAAGTATTAAGAACATGAAAGGATGGAAGGATCTATAAGGACTCAATAATATCGGGAACCCCTCGAGATTTTAGATTTCTCATTGATAGCAAGAAGGCAAGAACGATTATAGTATAAGCTGATTGACTGACAAGAATGGATCGTTTCATAGTCGGACAGTATAACTCTCTCTATGTATAGCCTGACGAAGCCTTATAAAGGAAGATGGTATGAAAGCAAAGAGTCTAGTCGGAGACATGCCAAAACCAAGGCAAGAGAATGGGACAACGAAGAAGAGCTAATAGTGAGTTTTGGAGAAAAAAGAAACCCCTGATACTACGTAAACAACAATCAAGAAGAAGAATTCATGATCTCGAAGGAACAATCAGGAATGACTCATGAAATGAGAAAGGCACAAGATAAACAAAAGAAGAGTCTGTTTGTTTTGGCTTTTTTCGGCAGATAGAGACACTTTTTCAAACTTTTTGCTAACAAATTATTTATCAAGAAATAGATATAGATAAAAAAAGTTGACAGTTCTCATCAAAAGATCAAATAAAACAAATATAGATAAAATTTAGATACAAATTGGATATATTTACACATATCATTTTAAAAAAGATACAGATACAGATGAAAAACAGACAATCCAAACAGATCCGAAATAAGATAGGTTGAAAAAGAAGAACCTTAGATGGAAAAATCATGTGCGTTTAAGGGTAGGAAGTAATTACCATATGATCTTTTGAGGAGTGATAAGGCAAAGAGGAAGTCTAGATTATTATATTAACATATTGGAGACATGTGACAGATCCCCATTTAACAAATGGTTAGGGAATCGAGTTACGAAGATAACAGTTAATGTTTTGAAGAAGAACTTTCCTTATGAGAATATAACCAATACAGATATTGATCCACAAGAGTTCAAAGGATAAGGAATGAGAAAATCAATTAAGAAGAATCTTTTTCAGTAACCTGAAGAGATACGAATGAAGCACAACCTAAGTATTCGAGTTTGGGTGAAACAGCAATTAGGAATTTCCAAGTTTTGAGGACAAAACTTTCTTTATGGGGGGTAGGTTGTAAACCCCCAAATTTTCGGAATCGGTTTAGCATAAAACCCTAAACCGGAAATCAACCGGAACCCTAAAGGTCAACAAAATCCTAGTTTACCGTATCAAATTAAATCCAGCATTGCCGTTTTCTTTGGCCTTGGAAAACGAAGTTGGGATAATTAGCTAGAATAGTTCGTAATAACTATAGGTTTTATAAAAATATCAGTTTCGCAAATTTCGGGTGTCCTTTGAACCCGATGGACACGGTTCTTGAAAAACGTGTCCGGGAGCCTGGAATAGTAAAAATATTCCGAATACACCATTAGACTCGTAAAAATATAAGGTTTTCAAAAATATCAATTTCAAAATTTTTCGGTAGCTAAAAATAACAGATATAGCTATTATACGCGTATTTTCTTACTACAGGTACTTTATTAGTCATATCTATCTTACATTCACTATTCATTACTATTCTATACTATTCTTTTATCCCTACTTTTTCTTACACTATTCTTACACTATACATAACTATAAACTTAACTTTTTACCTTTCCATAACTTTTTTCACATCTATTTTACACATTACATCTTTCACTTTACAAAAAGTCAAAAAAATAAATACCTCCCCCCCTCCCCTCACATGCCCTCAATTTTGTGTCAATTTTACTTTATTTTAATCACATAAAATTCACTCACATTTTCCTATAAATACCCCCTCTTTCACTTATTTCACACATTCACTACCCACAAATTCTTATAAAAACTCTCCCAAAATCTCCTCTCAAAAACTCTCTCAAAATACCATCCCAAAACTCTCTCAAAATAATTCCACAACTTCTACCAACAAACCAAAACCATAACCACATAACCATACCAAAGTCTTCTTAAGGTAACCACTTCATATTTCTTTCTTCTTCTTCATGTCATGTAACTTCACATGACCATAGTGTGAGTTTCCAAAGACTACAAGTTATGGAAACTATACTATGTTCATGTATTGTTCTTGTTTATGCCAATCCATTTATGTTTATGTTGTTAATATATTATTATCTATATATATATATATACATATTCTATAGAGCATATAAGCTCACTTGCAATTTATTTATTTATTTCATGCAAAGCAATTTATTTATTTATTTTATTGCAATCTATTTATTTATTCCTTGTTAAATTAAGAATAGTCTCTAGTCTTAGACTTGTCCTCATCAAGTCAAAACAAGTTTTTCTTTCTTTCATTTTATTTTGTTTTGTTTTGGAACTAGTTTATTTCTTAGTCCCGGGAGCCTTGAAAAAGCTAAGACTCCAATACTTCACTTTATTATTCATGTTTTATGTTATTTTGTTTATTATTATTCTCACAATCATGTTCATTTAGATTGTTGTCCAAAAATTTTATTTTCTAAAGATAATTAAACAAAAGAAGAATTTTGTCACTTAGAGATAAGTTAATGTAAAGTATAAAAATCTCTAAGATAACAAAAATAAACTCATTCCTTTTCATGTTAGAAAAAAAAAAACTCACTATAATTTTAGAAACTATTTTTGCTTTAAAAAGCTACTTAAACCTTTATTATTCCACTTTGTTTTTCAAAAGAAAATATTGTTGCTACAAAAATAGGTCTTTTTATAAAAAGATAAACAAGATGAATGGCTACAGAATTTTCAAGCAAAAACCTTTACAAACAAATAGGCAAAGAAAATATATGGTTTGAAAACAAAAACAATAACGTTATTCCTTTTCAAGTTACAAGAAGGAAGTCAATAAGATTTTAGAAACTAGTTTTACTACAAAAAGTTCTTAATTGTTCCACATTATTTTTATGAAGAAAACAAATTTTCATGCATGGTTGATTTTATGAAAAACATAAGATATGAGGAAAGAATGAGAAATTTCAAGAAAAGATTTTTTGCAAAATAAATAAACAAAGGAATTTGGACAAGAAAAATAAATATGAATAATAGCATATTTTCTAAGAACTTCAAAATAGTATTAGTGTAACTTAGAAAGTAGAAAAATTTTATTTTCAAAAAGGTTACTTAGGAAAAATAATAAAACCAACATAAAGCCCTTTTTAGAAAACAAAAGGAAACCAGGTATTCATTTCAAGAAATCTACAAACACAATTTTTGAAAACTATATTGGACAACAAAACATTTGAGCATGAATCATATAGTTATAAAAAGAGAATTTTTCAACTATATAGATAACTAAGTATTTATCAAACAAGTTTTGATTTCTTGAACCAAAGTTGTTTTTACTTGAAAAATCCGTGGTGAATATTTTCGCCACTGTTTCGGGATCTATATGGCCTTGTTTGATGGAAATAGTTTTAGAAATGGGTAGATCTTTTCGAGTAGGTAGAAATCGGTATATTATATACGCGATTCCGAGTTAAAATGCCCAAGTTATGGCCATTTTAAGTTGGAACATTCATTTATACGAACTTTAACGTTCTTTTGACATTGTTTTGTCAAATTTGAAGAAAATCATCAAAAAATACTTATTATGGGTATTTTCTTTGGTTAGGTGACCCCGATGGAGGATTCCTTTACCCCGAGGATTATTACGATTAAGTGGAGTGTGTGAACGACTCATCCGCTTAGAGGAATAGTCGACATGGCATCGTGAGTTTATTTTCATTAAATGCTATACTTGTTGTGCTTGTAAATTAGTTGCATTAGAACTAGGAAAAGATAAAACGATGTGTATGTAAAATAATTCGGTGAAAGAATTTTAAGGATATCGGAGTTGAAATTGTTATAAATGTTTGTTTTAGTATAACAATTGATTTTGTATGAAATTCTTTGATCACCTTAAATTCAAAAGTAACTATGCTATGACTTTATAAGAAAATGAATTCATGCATATCACGAAGTGAGTCACATTGCATTTTTTGTTATTATCCTTGGGTGAGAAGGATAGTAAGCTCATGTCGAAAGCAACACTTGGTGGAAGATCCGAAAGCGATAGCCTAGCGGCTTAATGGAAAATGCTTGGCGGAAGATCCGAAAGCAAGGTCAATCAAGTAGATTCGGAATGCTTGGTGATGAGTGCTCGCGAGCATGAAAACTTTTTAACTAAAACTACTTAAATTGAGGTTATGTATCACCAAACCTCGAATGGAGGGCGCAAATCCATTCAACATATAGTTTCCCAAAAACTATATGCTTGTCTGCCCACGTGTTTGTTGCATTACATTTGTTTGATTAATCAACTTGTTTGAATCTTGTTACAAGAAGTTGTTTATGAAAATAGTTCTCACTAAGCCTATTAGCTTATACCCAATAGATATCTTTTGCAGTTTCCCTATCTATGGTTAAAGCCACGTGGACCCTGCGGCAGGTAATCTCTTTTGGATAATAGAAATTCAGATTAAGTGTAGCATTAGTATTAATGTACAAATATCCATGTAATAGATTAGTGATTCAAGGGAAATGTCCCAAGATTGTAAAACCATTTATATGAATAAATGATTATTATGATTCCTCTTTCTTAAATGTTATTCATGTCTTCTAAACTTAATTCCATATATGGTCCTCTAAAGCTGTGAAGCACGTCTTACACTTAATATAAAAGCTTTTAGGAATGGCTAAGGTTGTCATACTTAAGCTTAATATTGATTGTGGCAGACTGTCACGTTAGGGTACCCTTTGGGGCATGACAGTTTAAGTTGGTATCAGAGCATGGTTTAAGAACCTAGGAGGTCATAATATAGAATTGGACTTAAGAAGAATTGACTTAGAATAGAGTAAGAAAGACTTAGATAAGATAGAATGGGTAGAATAAGTTTGTTCTAATATCTCTCTTTTACATAGATCACATAGACGAAGCCCCGTCTTCAAGCCAAGAATTTTCGGAAAGGACTTTCGAAACACCAGAGGATTAATCGATTGAGACTTAGAGTTTTATGTGAGGAGTTTGCTTAGCAGGACAACCTAGGACGCGGGAAATGTTCCAAATACGGAAGAGAGGAATGATACAAACGGAATGGAGGGAAGTGTACAGACTATTCACAACTGTCCCATAGGGAAGAAAATGACCGAGTTGGAAATGATATACGTTTGTAGAACGTATCGCTGCCATTGCTGAGGATAGACCTATGTTGAAGGAAGCAACATTTGTCCTTAGAGAAGACGGAGGACGAACTTCACCAGATTTCCGAACATGGAGGAAATTGGACCTATGTTCGTTTATGCCCACGATAACTTGATGAATCATCTCGAATGGATGAAGGCTGACATCAACGACATTTTCCATGGCATGGAGTGTACCAGGAGATGCTAAACCCCCAACCCAAGTGCCCACGGAGCCGCCTGCCTTTATGGGAATCCAACTAAGGTATGAACGAGCCCCTATGTCTACGGGACGATGGATCGATAATCAGGGAGGAGCCTATGGAAGAAGATGAAGAAAGTGAAGATTCTGAAGAGACCCAGGGGAAGACAATGAAGCAGACCGGAAAAAGAAAACCAGACACTGCTAGAGAGAAGAACCCCGTAATAGCACTGAAGAAGGATCATCCGCTACTTAATGGGACAACAGACTCTAGGTAGACAAGAATCAAACTCGGCCATGAATACGGACAGTGCTCCACCCAATGAGAATAACAGCATGGAGATGGATGGCTGTTACTTGGAAAACCATCCAGTACATAGTGCCAGAATTGACAAGGGAGGAACTAACCAACGTACATGAAAGATCAAGGGAAGCAGCTTGGAAAAGGAGGAAATATTTTAGGCAATTCATGAGGGACTAGAACCCAGGATCGTTTGGCAGCAACCCTGGCGACGCGCCCGAAGAATGAAGAGAGGAAGAAGGAAGAATGAGCATATCCCTAGGAGTCCAGCTTAGATTTTGACCATAGACAAGATTCGTGATCTTAGTCTATCTTTTAGTTTTCGGAACTATGCTTGCTATTTTCTATGTATTTTCATTTTGTGATTTGTCTTATTTCTAATTTCATGTATGAACTTTATTTCTATGTTTATTTTAGTTTTATTTCAGAATTGTCTTGATTTAAATTTCATTAGCTTTTGTGCATATTTAAGTTTCCGTTATACCCACCAATTTCCGACAAAAATT
Source organism: Combretum micranthum (assembly GCA_024138025.1). Classification (NCBI taxonomy): domain Eukaryota; kingdom Viridiplantae; phylum Streptophyta; class Magnoliopsida; order Myrtales; family Combretaceae; genus Combretum; species Combretum micranthum. The sequence continues at coordinate 5,514 of JAMXBD010001847.1, read as the reverse complement.
TAACTAAGTTATCAAAACTTTATAAAACCTAACTTAAGAAAGTTTTAAGCAACCGAAATAGAAGTAGACGAAGAGAGGAACAAAGCGCCTCTAATCAACCGAACGAGGAAGCAGATCAACCTGCCGCCGCACCTCAGATGGACTTACACGCCACGTTAGGACACCTAACCCACATGTTAGAAGAAATCAAACAAAACATGCCAGCACAAGCACCTGTACCGGAGACAACACCAGCAACAACACTGCAACGGCCCCGGCGTCTATACCAACCCCACCACCACAACAAGCTTCAACAAAGGCATCTGTGCATAGGAACATGCATAGCCAAAATGCACCCCTACCTCCACCCCCACCGCCAAGGCCATATAAAAGCGTGTTACCTGACTTCATCAAAAGCAACCGCTACTTTAAAGGAGCTATGATAAGCCAGAGGAGGCGAAGATTGGTTATCTCAAATTGAGATGTCTTTTGATGCCTATGAAGTTCCGCCCCACCTGCAAATCAAGTATGAAACATTCATGCTTCGTCTAAACGCTAGGATATGGGGGAGTCAAGAGAAAAGAGATCTAATGACTCAATCATGGGAAATGTTTAGACATGAGTTTTTGGAGAATTATTTTTCAGGAAGTTTACGAGTAAGATATAGTGCACTTCTTGCAGATCGCTCAAAAGGGAAGAACAATTGAGCAATACGAGACCGAGTTCAGTAGATTATTGCAATATGCCCCTGATTCCTATAAGTACAGCGAGGAGTTAAAAAAGACAAGTCTTTATAGGAGGATTGCAGACATGGCAAGTATTAACTCCTTTGTTTGGGCATCTTGATATCTTATGGTCTGCATTTCCACAGAAGAAACATTTTCCAAATAATTGGGGGCACTTCTTAGGGTAGTGTGCTCCATTGCACTTCCAACACTGAATGTCTCTTGGTGTGAACCTTCATTGTTATTATTTTTTGCAATCGTTGGGGATCTTGAATTTTCTTTGGTGGATGCATAAAATTGGGTTCTACATAAAACTTCTTCTCGACAATTGGTATTCTTTCTTCTTTTCTTTCTCTTCTTTTCCTTGCTCCTTCTACGATTCGAGCTCTTTCCACCAATTCTCGAAAATTTCTTATATCAAATTCCTCCAACCTCATTCTCAGGTCTTCGTCCAATCCTCCTATAAAGACTTGTCTTTTTAACTCCTCGCTGTACTTATAGGAATCAGGGGCATATTGCAATAATCTACTGAACTCGGTCTCGTATTGCTCGATTGTTTCCCTTTTGAGTGATCTGCAAGAAGTCTGCACTATATCTTACTCGTAAACTTCCCGGAAAATAATTCTCCAAAAATCATGTTAAACATTTCCCAAGTGATGGAGTCATTAGATTTTTCTTGACCACCATATCTAGCGTTTAGCGAAGTATGAATGTTCCATACTTGTTTGCAGGTGGGGCGGAACTTCATAGGCATCAAAAGACATCTCAATTGAGATAACCAATCTTCGGCCTCCTCTGGCTTATCATAAGCTCCTTCAAAGTAGCGGTTGCTTTTGATGAAGTCAGGTAACACGCTTTTATATGGCCTTCGCGGTAGGGGTGGGAGGTAGGGTGCATTTTGGCTATGCATGTTCCTATGCACAGATGCCTTTGTTGAAGCTTGTTGTGGTGGTGGGGTTAGTATAGACACCGGGGCCGTTGCAGGTGCTATTGCTGGTGTTGTCTCCGGTACAGGTGCTTGTGCTGGCATGTTTTGTTTGATTTCTTCTAACACGTGGGTTAGGTGTCCTAACGTGGCGTGTAAGTCCATCTGAGGTGCGGCAGCAGGTTGATTGTTTCCTCGTTCGGTTGATTAGAGGCGCTTTGTTCCTCTCTTCGTCTACTTCTATTTCGGCTGCTTAAAACTTTCTTAAGTTAGGTTTTATAAAGTTTTGATAACTTAGTTAAATTTTTGTCGGAAATTGGTGGGTATAACGGAAACTTAAATATGCACAAAAGCTAATGAAATTTAAATCAAGACAATTTCTGAAATCAAACTAAAATAAACATAGAAATAAAGTTCATACATGAAATTAGAAATAAGACAAATCACAAAATAGAAAATACATAGAAAATAGCAAGCATAGTTCCGAAAACTAAAAGATAGACTAAGATCACGAATCTTGTCTATGGTTGCAAAATCTAAGCTGGACTCCTAGGGATATGCTCATTCTTCCTTCTTCCTCTCTTCATTCTTCGGGCGCGTCGCCAGGGTTGCTGCAAAACGATCCTGGGTTCTAGTCCCTCATGAATTGCCTAAAATATTTCCTCCTTTTCCGGGATGCTTCCCTTGATCTTTCATGTACGTCGGTTAGTTCCTCCCTTGTCAATTCTGGCACTATGTCATGGATGGTTTTCCAAGTAACAGCGCTATCTGCCTCCATGCTGTTATTCTCATTGGGTGGAGCACTGTCCGTATTCATGGCCGAGTTTGATTCTTGTCTACCTGGAGTCTGTCGTCCCATTAAGTAGCGGATGATCCTTTCTTCAGTGCTATTACGGGGTTCCTCGTCTCCAGCAGTGGTCTGGTTTTCTTCTTCCAGTCCTGCTTCATTGTCTTCCCCTGGGTCTTCTTCAGAATCTTCACTTTCTTCATCTTCTTCCATAGGCTCCTCCCTGATTATCGATCCATCGTCCCGTAGACATAGGGGCTCATTCATCCTTAGTTGGATTCCCATAAAGGCAGGCGGCTCCGTGGGCACTTGGGTTGGGGGTTGTAGCACCTCCTGGTACACTCCATGCCAGTGGAAAATGTCGTTGATGTCAGCCTTCATCCATTCGAGATGATCCATCAAGTTATCATGGGCATAAACGAACATAGGTCCAATTTTCCTCCATGTTCGGAAATCTAGTGAAGTTCATCCTCCATCTTCTCTAAGGACAAATGTTGCTTCCTTCAACATAGGTCTATCCTCAGCAATGGCAGCAATACGTTCTACGGCGTATATCATTTCCAACTCGGTCATTTTCTTCCTTATGGGACAGTTGTGAATAGTCTGTACCACTTCCCTCCATTCCGTTTGTATCATTCCTCTCTTCCATATTTGGAACATTTCCCGGACGATCTTAGGTTGTCCTGCTAAGGCAAACTCCTCACATAAAACTCTAAGTCTCAATCGATAATCCTCTGGTGTTTCGAAAGGTCATTTTCGGAAACTCTTGGCTTGAAGACGGGCTTCGTCTATGGTGATCTATGTAAAAGAGAGATATTAGAAAAACTTATTCTACCCATTCTATCTTATCTAAGTCTTTCTTACTCTATTCTAAGTCAATTCTTCTTAAGTCCAATTCTATAATTATGACTCCTAAGTTCTTAAACCATGCTCTGATACCAACTTAAACTGTCATGCCACAAATGGTACCCTAAACGTGACAGTCCGCCACAATCAATATTAAAACTTAAATATGACAACCTTAGCCATTCCCAAAAGCTTTTATATTAAGTGTAAAGCGTGCTTTCATAGCTTTAGAGGACCATATATGGAATTATGAAGTTTAAGAAGATATAAATAACACATTTAAGAAAAGAGGAATCATAATAATCATTTATTCATATCAATGGTTTTACAATCTTGGGGACATTTCCCTTGATCACTAATCTATTACATGGATATTTGTACATTAATACTAATGCTACACTTAATCTGAATTTCTATTATTCAAAAGAGATTACCTGCCCACAAGGTCCACGTAGCCTTAACCATAGATAGGGAAACTGCAAAAGATATCTATTGGGGTATAAGTTAATAGGCTTAGTGAGAACTATTTCCATAAACAACTTCTTGTAACAAGATTCAAACAATTTGATTAATCAAACAAATGTAACGCAACAAACACGTGGGCAGACAAGCATATAGTTTTCCGGGAACTATATGTTGAATGGATATGCGCCCTCCATTTAGGGTTTGGTGATACATAACCTCAATTCAAATAGTTTTAGTTAAAAAGTTTTCATGCTCGCGAGCACTCATCGCCAAGCATTCGAATCTACTTGATTGACCTTGCTTTCGGATCTTCCGCAGCATTTTCCATTAAGCCGCCAAGCAATCGCTTTCGGATCTTCCGCCAAGTGTTGCTTTCGACATGAGCTTACTATCCTTCTCACCCAAGGATAATAACCAAAAATGCAATGTGACTCACTTCGTGATATGCATAAATTCATTTTCTTATAAAGTCATAGCATAGTTACTTTTGAATTTAAGGTAATCAAAGAATTTCATACAAATCAATTGTTATACTAAAACAAACATTTATAACAATTCCGGCTCCGATATCCTTAAAATTCTTTCAACGAATTATTTTATATACACATCGTTTTATCTTTTCCTTGTTCTAATGCAACTAATTTACACAACAAGTATAGCATTTCATGGAAATAAACTCACGATGCCATGTCGACTATTCCTCTAAGCGGATTGAGTCGTTCACACAATCCACTTAATCGTAATAATTCTCGGGGTAAAGGAATCCTCCCTCGGGGTCACCTAACCAAAGAAAATACCCATAATAAGTATTTTTTGATGATTTTCTTGAAATTTGACAAAACAATGTCAAAAGAATGTTAAAGTTCGTATAAAACAATGTTCCAACTTAAAATTGCCATAACTTGGGCATTTTAACTCGGAATCGCGCATATAATATACCGATTTCTACCTACTCAAAAAGATCTACCCATTTCTAAACTATTTCCAACAACAAGACCATGTAGGTCCCAAAACAGTGGCAAAAAAATTCACCACGGATTTTCCAAGTAAAAACAACTTTGGTTCAAGAAATCAAAACTTGTTGATAAATACTTAGTTATCTATATAGCTGAAAAATTCTCTTTTTATAACTATAAAATCATGCTCAAATGTTTTGTTCTCAAATATAGTTTTCAAAAATTGTGTTTGTAGATTTCTTGAAATGAATACCTGTTTCCTTTTGTTTTCTAAAAAGGGCTTTATGTTGGTTTTATTATTTTTCCTAAGTAACCTTTTTGAAAATAAAATTTTTCTACTTTCTATGTTACACTAATACTATTTTGAAGTTCTTAGAAAATATGCTATTCTTCATATTTATTTTTCTTGTGCAAATTCCTTTGTTTATTTGTTTTGCAAAAATCTTTTCTTGAAATTTCTCATTCTTCCTCATATCTTATGTTTTTCATAAAAATCATCCATGCATGAAAATTTGTTTTCTTCATAAAACAATGTGGAAACAATTAAGAACATTTTGTAGTAAAATTAGTTTCTAAATCTATTGACTTCTTTCTTGTAACTTGAAAATGAATAACGTTATGTTTTTTCGTTTCAAACCATAGATTTTCTTTGCCTATTTGTTTGTAAAGGTTTTTGCTTGAAAATTCTTTAGCCATTCATCTTGTTTATTTTTATAAAAAGACCCATTTTTTTTGTACAACAAATATTTTCTTTCGAAAAATAAAGTGAATAATAAAGGTTTAAGTAGCTTTTTAAAGCAAAAATAGTTTTCTAAAATTATAGTGAGTTCT